>OZ017741.1:241765790-241817790 GCA_963969285.1 Odontomyia ornata | reverse complement strand
AATCTATCGGCTGCCGTTAATACTGAACATTTTTCGAGTTCAATATATTCGAATCCGTTCCCTCTGTTCATCTTTCCCAAGTTTTCGCAAGATGCAATATTTCCATGCATACAACCATGATGGTACAATGTCTCAGTATAGCTGTATGCAAATCATCATCTATTTAGAAAATGCAATGAAAACTTAAAAGATTTTGCTCCCGAGAAAATTTGAACCCACGATCCCAGCGAAACCACAAATAAGAAGTCCGTGGTGCTACTACCCACATTACGCAACTGGTGATATTAGGTAGGTGAGTTGCAGAGCGAAAAGCATTTTCGCCCACTTGCTATGGGATAATCAAGTTCCAATTGATGAAATGCGATCAAGTGCTTGCATCAAATATTGCAATGGCTAGTTTGTATGCTTAAACGAGTAAAAGCGTCATTAAGGAATTTTTTTTTGTCGTTGGGGGGTGGGTGTCGTTTTCGTAGAGAGTGTGGACTCCCATGCTCGCAAGAAGGCGATTGAACTACGCACTAAACACCTCCCCGGTCAAGCCGAGAACCCCCGCCGGGAATCGTTTGACACATTACTTCGGGACAGGTCTCGCCTTCATGCTGGGAGATTCCTCTTCTAGCTAGAGGGAAGAGTGGAAGAGGAAGTGCCATACAAACGATCCTTCAGCTCCAATGCCCCGGCTGCTGTGAGTCCCTTTTATCTTTTAGGACTGCCCGAGCATAATGTGCCACCTGGTTCCATTTGTCAACCGATGGGAGCATCACCGCGACCATATTATCCGGGGTGAGCTCTCCCGTCTCCATGTGGAGGTTCCTTCGCAGCCTGTCCCATTTTGTGCACGCAAAAAATCTGTAGCAGGTGCTGTCTTCCTCTTTTTGGCAAAATTGACTATCGGGGGGTCGTGACTTACCAATGTTTTGTAGGTGACACCACCTATACCAGCTCAAAAGATGGGCGGATAGAAGTCAATCTCACCATGCATTCGATTTAACCACGGTCTCACATCCGAGGTGAGGCGCCCAGTCCATCTTCCTTTCGTGCATTTCACCCAAGATTACTGCCAATCGTTGAGCGAGAGCTGCCTCTCCTCATGGATAACCATCTCCCTCACATCCTCGTTTCGGCGCAGGTAAATAGCTCGGCGATCTCCAAGCAAGGAGGGCAACAGATATCACGCCTGCAATAACCCTCACCGCCGAATCAGAGACTGTCGGATACGAAGATGCAATTCTAGGTGCTCCTCTTCTCTGGACCTATGCTAAGCAGGCTCGGTATACCTCCTTACTGAGAGCGTTGACCCATTTTTCTGCTCCGTACAGTAGCACTAACCCTACAGCACTCATCAAGAGGCGTCTTCTTCATGGGTTGGATCCCCCTACGTTGGCCATAAGTAGACTCAGCGCCGATACTCCCGAAGCAGCCTTCTCTGTCGTTGCCCTGATTTGCTCAGGGAAACTCATCCTCGAGTCGATCAGTTGCCTTAGGTACGCTGGCTTCAATTCGACCAGTATGTCTCCAATACTGATCATCCTTACTCTAGGGATTCTCTGCCATCTCCAGTTTAGTAGTCCGTCGTCAGACACGTTCCACAGATCTGGACCAAGGATAGATCCCTGGGCAACACGCGATGTAACTTGGATCCTTCGTTGGCCCTGTGTCGTGTTGTCAAGCAGGCGTCGCTCCTTCAGGTAGTCCCTCAAAAGCCGCATTAGATATTCTGGAACTTGAAAAGGGGTTTCCAGCGTATCCAGAATATCAGCTCATCTACCGAAACCCCATCTCGTAGGCACGCATTGAAGGACGCAAGTCAGGACAATGGTGATAGACAAGTTGCAGCACCTCAGCCGGAACACCATCTGGCCCAGGAGCCTTCCTCGCTTTCAGTGAAAGGACTGCCTCTTCTAGTTCTGGCTGTGTGAAGAGTGGACACTTGACACGGATGGGATGGGTGGAGGAGAGTACCCGCACTATCTCGTCCATCCTTACCCCATCATTTATGCAAGGTTTTCGTAGGGCACCAAGCTTCCGCATAACTAGGTTGTAGCAAAGGCCCCACGGATCCTTGTTCACATTGTTCACTAGATCTTGCCAGCAGTGAGCCTTGTTGTTGTTAATCAATTTGCGAAGGCATTTCTCAGTCAACTTATACAATGCTACGCGGCTGCATACTTCGTCACGGTCCCGTGCCCGTTGAGCCTCACGCTGAAGCTTGTGACACCCCTTTCGCTTTTCAGCGATTTCAGTCGACCATTAGTATACTGAGAGGTTGCCGTGCCGAGATTTTTGACGGGGCATAGAAGCGTTGCGAGCAATTATAAAGCTATTAGAAAATATAATTATTTCATCATTATTGTTCCAATTCAATGAATGAATAAAAACAAAAAGTACTATGAGGAAAAAATTGAACTTGCCATTGGAGATGGAAAATTAAATGGAAAAAAATTTTAATTTATTCAATGAAGATTTGTAGTTTATAATTTTTTGTTAATAGAAATAACAGGGGAAATTTATAAGTAGTGATAAGAGGAGATTAAGGAAGGAAATAAATAAATATTTTCAAAGATGAATATGACTCAAAGGAGTCGGAAACGCGTCTACTCACGCAAAAAGCAAGCCCCGACGGCTCTGTAAGAAAAGGAAAATTGTCCTGCGGATATGAAAAAATCAAAATAATTGATCTTAAAAGAAATGTAAACTCATGGAATTTAGAACTCAATAATAGGCCATCTTTAATAATAATACCCTTCCTGTATTTTCATTGGGCCCAAGTTTCAGATTCGCAATTTGGAAGGGAACACATTTAAGTTCCGCACTTGCACTTGAAACTTAAGGTCCGCATACACAAACACTGCCTTTAAAGCAGTACGACCAACACCGTTGGGCCACATACTGGTCGAATTTGGAGCAGAGTCCGACAATAAAGAACATTCTGTGACGTAGTCAAGTCAGTCCTCGGCAAAAGAGCAACTATAGGCTCGCTCGAGCCGATAGCAACGGACGAAGTTAGAGCCATTGACAGAGTCACGAACCTAGCCGGAGTAGAAGAGGCCATCAAAAGGGAGTTCCCTAGCGTGGGCAGGATCAAGGCAACGCTAACACGAGAAAACCATAGGGGACAACGCATGGCCATCATCGACTTGATTGAAAAAGATGCTGAACAATTCTGAATAAAAGCAAAGTATGAAAAGGGTGGTTTGTTTACAGGATACGATGGAGAGTGGCACCTGTTCAATGTTTCAAATGCCTTGGCTAGGGTCACACTACACAAGTCTGCAAAGGACCCGATAGGAGCTGCCTATGTTGCAAATATGGAGAAATTAGACATAAAAATAGAGTATACAAAGGAAGCACACTGTATTCTTTGCATGGACGCTCATCCAAGACTGCATCTTAGGCACGTCTTAGGATTAGAGCAATGTCGTGTTTTTCAGAAAGCCCTAGCCAAGGTAAAATCAGAACTTCGATGACCCGCATGCTGCCGCTAAGCCCACATCGCTGTTAAATCATCCACGATCTGCTTAAGCAGTTTGTCAGGGACGTGAAAGCCAACTTTTTGCTGCTGATTGGGCAACACCATGATAAAACTTCTGCTTCACGCTATTCTGAAGAAACTGGTACTGCCACCATCTGGGTGTGGAACAGTAATTTCAAGGTGGAGAGTTGTGCACAGGGGGATGGTTTTGTGTGGGTTCGATGCTCGGGGAGTTTGTACCTAACGCCGAATGAATCGATAGCATCTTTCCAAGCCAAGCTTAATGCTTTGGAGGGCACTGTTTCAAACACAGTCAGCAACGTACTCATTGGGGAAGACTTCAACGCTTAAGTAATCAAATGGGGTATGCCTCATACAGATCCGCGGGCAAAACGAATCCTAGAAATGGCAACCAGGACAGTGCTCGTCGAACTAAATACCAAAACTATGCCGACTTTCTGCCGTATTGGCTGTGAAGAAACCATACAAAACCTGAAATTTGCCTTGGAGTCCTAGTACGGAGGATACACAATTGGAGAGTATTAGAGGACTACTCAGCCAGTGATCATCAGTGCATTCTACTTGAGATCAATGATGTTGTCTCCTAACGTCCGTGCTCTCCACTTTCTGCAATTGGGTGGAACGTTGGAAGGATGAACGTCGAGAGGTTCGTCGAGGTGCTCACAGTAGATGCCCCGCTGCAAGAAGATTCACAGGGAATGGAAAAATTAGCAGCAAGACGCGCTGAATTCAACTATGAGCATCACCATGATTGCTTGCAACGCTTCTATACCCCGTCGAAAACCTCGGCACGGCAAGCCTCCAGTATACTGGTGGTCGACTGAAATTGGTGAAAAGCAAAGCGAATGTCTCAAGCTTTGGCGCGACGAGGCATGCAACCAGGTAGCACCATATAAGTCGGTCAAGAAATGCCTTCGCCAATTGATTAACAACAGCAAGGCTCGCTACAAGCTAGTTGTGTGGAAGCTTGGTGCCCTATGGACGCCTTGCATACATGATGTGGAAAAGATGGACGAGATAGTGCAGGCACCCATCCCGTCCGTGCTTACATTGTCCATAGTTAAACATTAGTCGTGTCCAATCTTCACATAGCTGGAACTGGAAGGCACAGTCCTTTCACTGAAAGCGAGAAAGGCTCCAGGGCCAGATGGTGTTCCAGCTGAGTTGTTGCAACTTGTCTATCAGCATTTTCCTAACTTGCTGCTCAGCACTTCAACGCTTGCCTACAGGATAGGGTTTTTTCGGTACGACGAAAGGTAGTGAGGCTCGAGCTGATCAGCAAGAGGAGGAGAACCCGGATCGTTATGCATGCTAGATACTGCTGGGAAAGTGCTGGAGAAACCCATGAAGAGAAGACTCACTGACGCAATTCGTGCTGCTGGGGACATATCTCCTAGGCAGTGCGACTCTAGAGCGGGACGCTCCACCATTAATGCGGTTGCGGAGATGGTGAGCGTAGTCCAAAAGGCAGATGTTTATAGCCGCACCAAGGGGCAGATCGTTCTCTTGGTGACAATTAACGTTAAAAACGCCTTCAACTCCGCTAAATGGGCTTATATCCTGAGTACGTTGGAAACTATCTGATGCGGCGTCTGAAAGACAGAAGCCTACTTTATGACACGACACAGGCCCAACGAAGGATGGAAGTTCCATCGAGTTCTGCCCAGGGATCCACCCTTGACCCAGACCTCTGGAATGTATTTTACGATGGTTTACTGAGACCGGAGATGCCAGATGAGTTGATCAAGTGCAATTTAGGATAGATATACTAATGCGCCGAGAGAGGGGCTGGATGAATGCCCATGCGTTCAGTTTATCACTGGAGAAAACCAAAGTGGTCATCTTGACAAAAAATAAAATCCCTAGAGTAAGGATGACCAGTTTTGGAGACATACTACTCGAATCGAAGCCAGCCGTGAAGTACCTGGGGCTACTGATCGACTCGAAGATGAGCTTCCCTGAGCAAATCAGGGCAACGGCAAAGAAGGCTGCTGGGAGTATCGGCTCTGAGCCGACTTATGGCCAACGTAGGGGGACCCAACCCATGAAGTAGACGCCTTTTAATGAGTGCGGCAGGGTCAGTGCTGCTGCATGGAGCAGAAGTGTGGGGTGACGCCCTTAGTAAGGAGGTATACCGAAAACGCTTGGCACAGGTGCAGAGAAGAGAAGCACTGAGAATTGTATCTTCATATCTGACAGTCTCTGATTCGGCGGTGAGAGTTGTTGCAGGAGTGATATCGGTTGCCTTCCTTGCCAAAAAGTGCCGTGCTATTTACCTGCGTCGACAGCGCTCACTCAACGATTGGCAGCAGTCTTGGGTGAATTGTACGAAGGGAAGGTGGACTGCGCGCCTCATCCTTAATCTGAGACCGAGACTAAATCAAAGGCATGGTGCGACTGACTTCTTTCTGACCCAGCTTATGAGTGGGCGTGGGTGTCTTCAGTCTTACCTGCACAAAATTGGTAAGTCACCGTTCAGCCGTTCACCTCAGGAACGTTACAAATATTTGCGAAATTTTTTTAAGCAAGAAGTCGGAATGAACCTTTGGCTATCGAATCAACTCATTACATTTTGCAAAAAGTTTGTTGCAAAAGTTATTAAATTCAAACAAAATAGCATGTTTTCGTTAAAAAATGTAGTAGATCCCGGAAACTACTTAACATACCGAGTTGATTTAAGCTACGGTTGTTAGATCTAAATTATTTGCAGTGAATTAACTCAACTAAAATTTAAAAAAGTTTTTTGCAAAAAATTTCCTAGAACAAAATGTGGAAATTTGATACAAATCAGTGTGCATGCATGATATTTGTTCAGTGTGTGCAAATTACACATTTTGTTCTAGAAATTTTTTCCAAAAAAAATTTGTAAATTTTTGATGAGTTAATTCACTGCAAATAATTTAGATTTAACAACCGTAGCTTAAATCAACTCGGTACGTTAAGTAGTTTCCGAGATCTACTACATTTTTTAACGAAAACATGCTATTTTGTTTGAATTTAATAACTTTTGCAACAACCTTTTTGCAAAATGTAATGAGTTAATTCGATAGCCAAAGGTTCATTTTGAGGAACTACCTAAAGGACCGAAGCCTGCTCTACGACACGACACAGGGCCAACGAAGGATGGAAATTACATCGGGTGTTGCCCAGGGATCTATCCTTGGTCCGGACCTGTGGAACGTGTCTTACGACGGGCTACTGAGACTTGAGATGCCAGATGAGTCGCGCTTGGTCGGCTATGCAGATGATGTTGCGGCTCTGGTCACCGGACGCACCGTTGAACAAGCGCAACTTAGGCTAGGTATGCTAATGCGCCGAGTGAGGGACTGGATGACTGCTCGCGGGCTCAGTTTAGCACTGGAGAAAACCGAAGTGGTCATCTTGACAAAAAAGAGAATCCCTAGAGTAAGGATGATCAGTATTGGAGATATACAAATCGAATCGAAGCCAGCGGTGAAGTACCTGGGGCTACTGATCGACTCGAAGATGAGTTTCTCTGAGCAAATCAGGGCAACGGCTGAGAAGGCTGCTTCGGGAATATCGGCCCTGAGTCGACTTATGGCCAACGTAGGGGGACCCAGCCCATCAAGAAGACGCCTCTTGATGAGTGCTGTAGGGTCAGTGCTACTGTACGGAACAGAGGTATGGGGCGACGCTCTCAGCAAGGAGGTATACCGAAAACGATTGGCACAGATACAGAGAAGAGGAGCACTGAGAATTGCATCTTCGTATCCGACAGTCTCCGACTCGGCGGTGAGAGTGATTGCAGGCGTGATACCTGTCGCCCTCCTTGCCAGAGAGCGCCGCGCTATTTACCTGCCCCGAAGCGAGGATGCGAGGGAAATGGTTGTCCGCGAGGAGAGACAACGCTCGCTCAACGATTGGCAGCAGTCTTCGGTGAATTGCACGAAGGGAAGATGGACTGCGCACCTCATTCCGGATGTAAGACCGTGGCTAAATCGAAGGCATGGTGAGACTGACTTCTATCTGACCCAGCTTTTGAACGGGCATGGGTGTTTTCAGTCTTACCTGCACAAGATCGGTAAGTCACGGTCTCCCGATTGTCGGTTTTGCCCAGGAGAAGAGGACAATGCCTGTCACACATTTTTTGCGTGTACCAAATGGGCCAGGCTGCGAAGGGAACTCTACAGGGAGACGGGAGAGCTCACCCCGGATAATATAGTTGCGGTGATGCTCGAATCGGTTGACAAATGGAACCAGGTGGCGCATTATGCTCGGGCAGTCCTAAAAGATAAAAGGGACTCACAGCAGCCAGAGGTGCTGGGGCTGGGGGATCGCTCTTCTGGCATTTCTTCTTCCCCTCTCCCCTCCCGCTAGGAAAGGGACTCCCCAGCTTGAAGGCGCCCCACGGCGTAACAAAACGAGACCTGGCCCGAAGTAATGTGTCAAACGGTTCCAGGCTAGGTTCTCAGATTGACAGGGGAGGTGTTTAGTGGGTAGTCCAAGGGTATCCTCCATGGGAGTCCCACACTGCCAAACTCGGCGGGCGTAAATGCCTTCACCTCCCTACCACAAAAAAAAGGTTCATTCCGACTTCTTGCTAAAAAAATTTTGCAAATATTTGTAACGTTTCTGAGGTGAACGGCTGTAAAGTTTACCCAAATTTTCAGTTTCACTGGGGGCTGCGCCTTAAGAGTTCCTTTCCCCACAATACGAGTACTTAATAGAACATGTAATCTCCCACAAAACTCAGTCAGTAATTTAAACTGCTGCTTTAGCAATTCAAGTGTGCGCATGAGGGTCACTCCGCGACAGTGATTCCAACAAAATAAAATATTGCTAGAGAACTTAGCCTAGATATAGTGGAAAATCCGAATACACTTTTGTGTCTGATTAGATAGTAATCCATCAAATATATAAGTTGAATGAATACCAAACCAGATTTGAGTGTCAGAAGTTTTTGGTTTAATGAAAATGCATATACTTCTTCTTCGTAGCATTACCACCCTTCTCGGGCCTTCGTTTCTTGCAAAGAGCGCCTCCAACAGTCTCGATCCATTGAACGCGTCCTCCACATTTGAAATCTGAGCAGCGAGGAAAATACATATTAGCCCTCAGATTTCGATATTTGGATTCAATTTAAGAATTAATAAACTTTCGTATTTGAGAACATCGTGGTTACAACAACTGTTACATTTAAAGTAATAAATGATATGCCCCTTAAACCTTAAAGAGCTAATTTTTTTTCAATGCGCAGTTGGTGATGATGACTCCCATCCCAATTATAATACTCATTGCGACGTATTTTAAAAACATTTAATATCTATTCACAGGTGACATCCCGTTTGGACTTTATTTGGAAGGAGCAAGCGGAAAAAGAACTAACAAACATGAAATCCAATCGATATCTCAATGACACACTTATCAAGGTAAATAAACTTAACAATAGCTACAAAAGGAGACATCATCGTAATTTCTTCCATAAAAACGTTTAATGATTTTTTTCATTTTTCCTTGCACTAAACAATTTTCTCTACTACCACGTTTTATTTACAGAACATTCTCCCAGATCACGTAGCAGCGTATTATCTCTCAGATGAACGAACCGGCGACGAACTCTATTCCCAAAAGCATAGTCTATGCGGCGTCATGTTCGCATCTATCCCAAATTTTCAGGATTTCTATTCGGAGGATATAGAAAATGGCAAAGCATGCATTCGAATTTTAAATGAAATTATTTGTAAGTTTACTTAGCAAAACGTGACGGTCGAGGATGTGTAGTGCTTCCGGTCCAAGTTTAGGGTCCGGATGTGAGAGATAATAGTGAAAATAGATTTTAATTTCTTTTTTCTCTCTCTCTCTCTCTCTCTCTCTCTCTCTCTTATCTTCTTTAAGGTGATTTTGATGCACTTTTGGAGGAACCGAGATTTGCATCTATAGAAAAAATTAAAACTGTTGGTGCTACATATATGGCGGCTTCAGGATTAAATCCAAAACATTTGGTAATTGATGATTATTTCACAGATTCATTTTCTAATTTCAATGAATTTTATTCAGTCCGAAAGAGGAGAAACATCAGAAGATAGTGTATGTGATTTAGTTGAATTCGCACTAGCAATGAAGCAGAAGTTACAAGAAATTAATAAAGACGCATTCAATACATTCCAATTAAGAGTTGGTAAGTAATTGTTTACCCACATTAAACAACCTGTTGTAGTGTTTTTAATTCGTTTGACGTCCGTTAACGTCAGCAGCGATGGAATGCTGCCTCAGTAAGCTAAGGGCCTATGGCTCGCTTGAATGGCCTTACCTGGTGGTGCATCCGCGTACTGGCAGCTAGCTTCTGCGCTGACTTGGGGCGGGTTCTTTCTGCTATCACAAGGACCCACTTTGACTTCCAACATTTCATCCTATCTATACTCTCGTTCATGTCGTTTTAATCGCTATGGCACAACCGACTTTCCATTAACTCCTACATCTGGCATCCCTCAAGGGTCAATCCTTGGACCTCTTCTTTTCTTACTCTTTAACAATGATCTCCCCTCTGTAATTTCCTCTTCTTGAAGATTGTCAGAAACTCCAAAATGATCTCTTTAACCTCTATAACTGGTGTAATGCAAACTCCCTTCGTATCAATGTTTCCAAATATTTTAAAATGACTTTTACTCTGAAAATTATTCCTTTAACTTACAATTACACCCTATATGATGGCTTGTTAACATGTCTTGTCCGCTCGTTTCTTGAGTACTACTCGGGAATGTGATCTCCTAGACGCTATATCTTGTGAGCTCGGTAGAAGCTGTTGAGCGTAATTTTATCCGTAGTTTGTTCTTCAAATTCAACTTAACCTATGAGCCCTATGAGCATCGTTTATCCATACTTCGTCTCCCTTCTCTGTCGTCCCGTAGAACCTTCTTAGATCAATGTTTCCTTTACAAGTTGTACCAGTAACAAATTACTTCCATTCTAAGCGAAGACTTGCACTGCAGACAGTATGCGCGTCCTAGTCAATCTAATAGCATTCTCAAGGTTCTGTATGCCCGGACAGGTTTATATTTTCAGTCAATTATGCCGCGAATTATCAGAGCTTAGTTCACTATCTACGTTCAACTTGGTTTTTAAAAATAAATTAAAGACGTTACTTTTTGTGAATTGCGATTAATATTTCCTTATCACTCAGTTTTTCAAACTTTTATCTAGCCTCTAATTTCATTTCTTACATGTTTTAATGAATATTTTTAATTTTTTTTTTGTTTTTGCTTGATTTAGTTGCATAAATGTGGCTCACTTTAAACGATATTTAATTGCCTGTCTTTTTTGTATTTGGGTTTTTTTAGAATGGATTTAAATACAAAAATTAGTAGATAGCCCAATCGCGCCCCCCAAGTAGGGCGTCCTTGGGCAAAGGCGAAGTTCTCCCATGGGTCAGTACTGTGGGGAAAGCTGCGCCATAATTTCTGCAGCAAAATTGGGGAGCTCTCTCCGGAGGCTGTAGCTAGAAAGATGCTTGCAACAATTGACAAATGGAACTGCGTGGCATATTGCGCTTCGGCAGTGCTGATGGTTAAAAAAGGCATACTGGACCGTCGGAAGGCACTGAGAATAGAAATGTCCCTTTTCTAGTAACCCTTGTCCCTCCTCGCCTTACAGCTAGGGAAGTGATTCCTGCAATCAAAGGCGTTAAAAAACGAGGGTTAGCCCGAAGCAATGTGTCAAATGGTTTCAGACCGAGTTCTCAGGTGACAGTGGAAGTATTTAGTCGGTAGTCCAGATGCATGTGAGCTTGAAAGTTCCACACTCAGTGCGTAAATAGCATTTATCTCCCAGCCACAAAAAAATATTGTCAAATGAATAAACCTCATTCATTGGCGATTTTTATTTCAAGGTATTTGCAGTGGTTCAGCTGTGAGTGGTGTGATAGGTGCTCGAAAGCCTGTTTATGATATATGGGGTAACACTGTAAATGTTGCATCGCGAATGGACTCAACAGGTGAAAATTGGCGAATACAAGTACCTGCGGCAACAGCTGAGCTTCTCCAATCAAAAGGATATACATGTGTGGTAAGACGTTCTAGAAACCATATTAATATTATTATATCCACCCTCTTAAATTTTATTTTTAGCTGAGAGGAGATATCAATGTAAAAGGAAAAGGTATCATGACAACCTACTTCGTCCTGGGTCAAGGAGTTGCAGTTGGTCAAATAACATCCCCGATTATGGTTCCTGCTGGTATTCCAATGGCTACAACTCCATCGCTTCAACGACAGACATCGCATCATGGCTCTTTCACGGCCGTAGTTATGGAAATGATGCAAGCATCAAAACGCAGCAACATGGCAGGAACACGTAAGAAAAATCTCTTAGGTTTCTTTGTTATCTTATAGGCATATGTGTTTTTGCAAGAATTTCTGGTGTTGTAATTAATGAGTACCAAACAATTTATGTTTTAACTTTTATTCATATTTGTAGGTAATACACTATGTATAAAGCTTTTGTAATTTTTTTTTTTTTTGCTAAAATCTTCTTACTTTCTGTAATAATTGAATTTTAGTTGAAAAAGTGCCCTTACCTAGTTCATCGGAGAAGCTATGATACTGCAAAGTAAAATTTCTTCAACGATTTCTCCCATATATTAGAAATCGTCTGAAGCTCATTGTTGGTATGTAACATGTTTTTAATGCATGCTTAACTTCTTTGTGGCTTTATTATACGAGTATTAACGTTTTCGTTGTTTTTTTATGTTTTAAATAATTATCTAAAATAATTAGTTTCTACTCGTCTTGAATAAAAATATCCTTTCTCATAGCTATGAAAATCGTAAACATAACAACATTTCTGACTAGACTAAAAAAATCATGTTTACACTATCTTTCTATTCCTTGTAGCTACTGGTACACCTTCACCTCAAATAAGACGTGGACGACGAGGAAGTACCTTCAGTTCAGTAAGACTTTCACAAAAGAAACCTTCCAATCCCATTAGACGCAATACGACTAGGGTTCGAGTTCGAAGTTATCGTCAGAAGAAGGTAAATAACGAACTCTATCCTTTATACCATGTAATAATTTTTCTCTTATTCCAGAGCTCTTCCAATAGTTCGATTGTTCAGCAAGGAAGCACATTCGTGCCAACCTTCAGAAAAATTGATCAAAGCGACATTACCCAAAACTCAGTGCTATAACATAAAAGTTCTGACAATTTGCACCTTCCATTTGAGCATGCCAACTTAAAGCATTCATTTTGATGCTACCCTGATGAACATTTCCGCCAAAATACAAAATCTAAAAACCAAAATTTTACTATTAATTTTAAATTAAATGTAGTCCACTGAATTTAAGGCTATGTGTTTAGCTGATAATGACTATTTATTTTAATATACTTTAAATATAAATATGTATCATTAAGATCTAGCGAACAGCTAAAAGCAGTTAATACTGTTTATGTGTAAATTTTATGTAAGCATTTTAAATGTATAGTTATAATAAATAATAAAATATATTAATTTTCTAATGATTGAATACAATTTTTTTTTTTTATTTAGTTTTTTAATTTAAAACTTGTGCTCACTACAGGCAACAACAATAAATAGGTATCGATATGATTAGTAACCAAATAAAACAAAGCTCATGACGCAGTCGAGTCGAGGAAAAATACCTTAAACACATACAATATCACACTTGGCGAATACAGTATCGAAAATGTTAGTGAATTTGTGAATTTAGGCGCCAAAATAACGAAAACGGGCAATGAAAGAGACGAAATACGCCGTAGAATACAGCTCACAAATAAAATATTTATTCAGTATTGACGATCTTGAAGACCAGCTGCATACACAAAAAAACAAAGCTCTAAGTATACAAATCTGTGATAAGACCTGTGTTATGCTATGGGTGTGAAACATGGACCCTAACCCAAGCATCCGCAAATATATGGAACGCCTTTGAGCGACGGGTCCTGAGGCGAATAATCGGAGCGAAGCTAGACGGGGACCAATGGCAAATTCGATACAACATGAGCTGTATGAAACTTTTGACGATCCGGAGGTCTCAAGGATCGTAAGACTGCGGAAGCTGCAATGGGCTGGACACATGAATCGTTTGGACGAACAACAGATACCCAAGAAGGTATTCGTTGGGAGAACTGAAGGCCGGCGGCCAGTGGGGAAGCCGAGGAAACGCTGGTCTGACTCGGTCGACGAAGACAGTTCATCGCTGCTCGGATTTCGGAATTGGATGACGCGGTCTACGGACCGAGACAGGTGGAGGCGCTGTTTGCAGGAAGCGAAGGCCCGAAAGGGGCTGTAGTGCTAAGAAGATTACTAGTAACTGCGATAATTTGGAAGAAGAGATAAGATCTGCATGTAGATCTGCTTCAAAAATTAATTCAGAGCACTTTCGGCCTCTTTTTAGGGTTTTGTGTGAATATTTTACGTAACCTATCAGTATTGGTACAGTCTATCCTTCCTTGTGTCACACCAATTTATGAAAACCTCGAAATTGGGTTTTTTTCTTTGGGCCGAACAAAAATATTCAATTTCCATTGAAAGTTCCAAATAAAAATATTTAGTTCCATACATCCGACTTCATTTATCATCCCACTTTCAACATTTTGGCAAGATCAAAGAACTTGCTTTAGTTACCGATGGTTATAAGTTTTATCAAAATCTGTTGTGGGACATGGCCCCAAGAAGACCAAAAAATCTAAAGAAAACGCATGTTTAAACCGCCGCTTTTTCAAAATGATCACCCAAGCTTTTGTATTTTCGATATTTGACTAGCTGCCGTTTTGAATTTTGAGACCTGACATTAAATTTTTAATTTGCTCACTGAATATTTACATACTCTACCAAACTGTCAAAATTCATTAACATTAGTTAAAGGTGCGGTCACAACTACGATATAAAAATATTTCAAGTTTTTGGCGTTTGAGCGGTTGCTACTTTATTTCAGATGATTCGCATCGGCTTTCTCATTGTGAGCTTCATTTTACAGTTCGATAAACCTCTGTATCAAATTTTGTCGAAATCGAAGCTATAAACGGCCGCCATTTTGTTTTTGCTTGACGGATTTGACTGTTTAACAAACTTAGGTGAGATATTTGCCCAATACATCTTTCCTGGAAATTTGATGCAAATCAAAGCAAAATTGCGACCTCCAGCATTGGTAGCAAATTTTGTTATATTCCATACTCTCGTATATATATATATATATATATATATATATATATATATATATATATATATATATATATATATATATTTATATGTATATATATATATATATATATATATATATATATATATATATATATATATATATATATATATACGAGAGTATGGAATATAACAAAATTTGCTACCAATGCTGGAGGTCGCAATTTTGGTTTGATTTGCACCAAATTTCCAGGAAAGATGTATTGGGCAAATAGTTAGTTTTATTAGGAGGAATGTGAAGAGAAAAGACAAGATTCAAATAACACTTATAATTATATTTTAATGAGACGCTTTCTGTAATATTTTGACAAAACACTTTCAATGATATTTCAATAATACTTCCCGTGACACTTCAATAATACCTTCGATGATCTTTTAATAATACTTTCTGTGATATTTACTACTGAACTTCTGACTTCTTTTCAGCTGTGATATTTTACCTTCGTCCGCGTCCACGTTTAGCAAAGAAAAGAAAGCTCGTCGCCCAAAACTGAACAAAGAGAACCAACCGGCAGAATGATTGTAATGGGTACAGTTCAGTACAGGGAACAAGCTGAATTGGTGCATGTGTTGGGCTTGGTGACATTTGCGGTGGAGTGTTACCAGGCACGATCCCACATCTCGGCCATTCCTGACTGTTCTTCAGTCCCTGAAGAATGGTCCTGTTCTTCGCTTACTTCATCCTCCTTTTGGTCTTCGTCTCTGTCGTTATCTCCTGCTGTGAGGTTGCCTTCATCTTCACTGTTATTCTTGATAAACTCGTCGTCTGCTTCGCACCAATACTTAATTTTGTCTGCACCTGTTGTTGTAGTTTTAGGGCCGTCACCGTTACCAATTTTCTCAGCAACGTATCGATCGAACCCTTTCGTTTGTAGGATTCTGTAAGATCCCAGAAATTTTGGTTTGATTTTCGAAGCTGGAGAGAACTGCGTCCTTTCGATTGCCACTACGTCATCCACCTTATATTGTAAAGTTCTTCTGCGTCGTTTGTCGAATTGTTGTCGGTTCTCCTCCTGAATCCTTGTTATGTCTTGCTTGGCCTTTTCTCGTAAGTGTTCACGTTCTTCACAGTAGCTTTTCGCGTATTCTTGCTCAATTATCCGGATAAGTTGAACGTCCTTTATACCTTTCATCGCAGTTCCTGTTAGGAGCTCATACGGAGACATTTGTATCGCTCGTTGGAACGTACTATTGAGAATTCTCTGCAGTGTTTTTACGTGTAGGTACCATTTCTCTGCATCTTGCAGCGAAAGTTTAGTGAGCGCGGCTATCACTGTTGAGTGCAACCTCTCTACTTGGCCGTTCCCTCTTGGTAAACCAACTGTAATGAAGTAGAGTTTCATATCATGGTTACAGCAATACTCACGAAAAGTGTTGGATTGGAAGGCCCCTCCTCTATCTGTAATGATTCGTGACGGATATCCAAATGTTTCAGCTACTATTTCGTACTTTTGGATTACTTCTTCTACTCCCAATGTTTTGGTGGGAAAGAGCCAACAGAACTTTGTAAAAGCATCTATTATAGCCAAGATATGACGGTAGCCCTTTTTCGTCATCGTAAGTGGACCAAGGTGATCGAAATGTAAAGTTTCCAGAGGTCGATCACCTTTTGGGATTGCGTTCAGTAAAGCTTTTGGTTTACCCGTTCTTCTCTCCGACATCTCACGCAATTAGCTATGCACGCATCAATCCTGCGTTTCAAATCTGGGATATAAAGCTCCATCTGAATGATCTCTGACATCTTCTTGTGGTGGAAATGACCCTGTTCATGCGCGTTTCGGATGATGGAACTCTTCATTTTTTCTGGCACAACATAAAGCAATTTATTTTCAGTCTTTTTACATAAAAAAACCGTGATGTAAAACGTATTCGTTATATGGTCCCTGCTTCAACAGCTTTATAATCGCGTTCAACCTTTCATCTTTCCTCTGTGATTCTTTGATTTTATTGGGGAAGTCATTTTCTGCTGCTACACAGAGTACAATTGCATTCCTGCTGAGGGCGTCTACGTGCAACATCTTCGACCCAGAACAGTGCTCCACTTCGTAGTCATAATCTTCTAGAAGTAAGGCCCAGCGTGCTACCCTAGTGACCAAGTCGCGCTTTTTCAAAGTCATTTCGAAAGCTTTGCAATCAGTGACTAGCTTAAAATGTTGACCGAATAGGTATACGCGAAACTTCTTCACTGCCTCCACGATTGCGAGTACCTCGAGCTCGTAACTACTGTACTGTTGCTCAGCTTTGGAAGTCTTCTTACTAAAGTAGTACACCGGATGAAGTGAGTTGTCTTCATCTCCTTGTTATAGAAGTATTGCGCCATAGCCGTATTTGCAGGCATCTGTATGGAGTTCTGTATAAGCACCGTACTTGAAAATCTTTAACGTTGGTTCCATGGTGAGAGCTTGCTTCAACCTATTGAAAGAATTTATTTGATCAGTATCGAATTTGAATTTAGCGGCTTTTTTCAACAAATCGCTTAACGGCTTAGCAATCAGTGAATAGTTTTGTATAAATTTGCGAAAATAGCCAGTTAGGCCAAGAAAACTTTGGACTTGCTTTCAAGTAGCTGGCTGGGGAAAATTCATGATAGCTTTAGCCTTAGATGGTGATGGTTTCAAGTTTCCTCGATTAATCACGTATCCGAGATACTCGATTTCTTCTCTTAAGATCTGGCACTTTTTCCATTTTATGCACAGCCCAATTTTAGCAGTAACTTCTAATACCCTCTTCAGCCTTGCCACGCCTTCTTCGACTGACGATGCTGGTATAACTATATCATCGATGTAAACTATCACTACTCCTTGGCTGATGAGATCTTTTAAAATATAGTTGATGAACTTCTGGAATACGCTTGGGGAGTTGCATAGACCAAATGGCATGCGCAGAAAATCGTACTGCCCTTGTCGGGTAACGAAGGAGGTGTACTTTCGGCTGCCTGCTTCAATACCAACGTGGAAGAACCCGTTTTCTAAATCTAGAGTCGTGAACCAACAAGCTCCTTGTAAACGATCGATCTGGTCTTCTATCACTGGCAAGTGGTATCTATCTTTATGTATCTTCCTGTTGACTGCTCTGAAATCGATACAAAGTCTATATAAAAAGTCTTTTCTTCTCACTAATACAACTGGGCTAGCATAATCAGACGCGCTCTCCTGGACTATACCATTCCTGATCCACTCTTGAACCTGCTCTGCTATTATTTTCTGCTCGCGAGGGGGAAATCTTCTAGGCGACTGGTATACTGGACCTTCATCCATCGGGACTATTTTCATCTGGATCGGCGACTCAACAGAAGTTTCAGACTTGTAATTCCGAATCAACGTAAGTATTTCTTCTTTAACATTATTTTCTAGGTGTGCTAAGTCGGGGAGATTGTCGGAGAGTTCAGCTGTAACATCGATTTCGGCTAAGAAACATGCTATCGCCGTCTCATCTTCTTTTTCTGTATTGCCCTCTCTTATCGTGGTTTTCTTCTTGCTGATGTTTACCTCGCCGTTTTCTATCTGCACTACTGCTAATTGTAGTACATTCATGGCTAAAATAAAATCTGATTTCATGTGGTTGTTATTAACAATATAAATCACTGTATTTTCAAAAATATGGTCATTGATTTGTATCCTAGCTAGAAAGGATCATTTTGTTGTGACACTTGCCCCGAGCCCTGCTACTCTCAGTTGAGACGTTCTGGAGAAATATTTTGGGCTAATTAATTGTAAATGGCATTCTTTTAGGACGCAGATATCGCTTCCAGTGTCGACTGGAGCATCGATTGGGAAATCGTCAATTTTCGTTCTAACGTACATACCACTTTTTACTATAATGTGCGAACCTGTACCTACATTCGTCGTGCCTTCACCCGGATAATTAATACTCTTATGGCCAAACTTATTGCATCTGAAATACTTCGGTCCTTTTTCCTTTTGGGGACAGGAACTCCACTCATGTTCCATTGATCCACAGTTGAAACAATATCTCCTCGATCTGCAGTTCTGTTTTTCATTCTTCTGTAAATTTCTCACTCGATTTACTCCATCGTTCTTTCCGCCCGTTTGTCTATTTTGTTCGTTTTTAATTTTTTCGTAAATATATAACTTTTCTTTAAGCTCGCCGACCCTTTTCGCGCCATATAGAATGACTTTATTATTCGAACAGTCTTTAATACCGTCGACAACGTAAGTTATTACGGAAAGTTCATCCACGTCTGCCTGCGATGCGATGTTGATCATGGCATATAGATATTCGCGCACCGTTTCATTGCTCCTCTTTTTCCTTTCTTTTAATTGCTGGTGGACGTGTGCGCTACTTAATTTAGGCAAAAACTCGCGGTATAGTGCGTTTTTCAAATCATAATAATTCATCGGTTTAGCCTCACAATCTATAAACATTTTAGCTGCACCACAAAGCGAACGCTTACAAAACATAAACTTTTGCAAATCATTTAAATGAAAAGTATCGACGTATTGTTCAAATTCGGCGATCCAATTTCGTACACTCATAGTATTATCTCCGGGAAATTTTCGTAGAATAGTCTCAATGTCCGAAAAATTGAATTTAATAGAATACCCGTTCATCTCAAAATCCGGAATTCGCGATGAATTAACACGTGTCACAGATTCGAAATCAATCGCGACGTTGCTGTTTTGTCTACTATTTCTTCTTCGTCCAGCCATCGTGAATAGTTTGCGTTTATTCTCTTCTTTTTTTTTGTTTTTAAAATTTTCTTATTAAAATATTTTAAAAAAAATTCAATCGGGGAAAATTTTATACGTTACTGTAATTCTTTCACAAAATTTTCAATTTCTTTTGATGAAAAATTTCGTAAGTCACTGTAATTCTAATCGCAATTTCTAAATTTCTGCGAATGAATAATTTCTTAAGTCACTGTAATTACTGACACGCGGGCATACAACGGGATTTTAAATTCCGATACCGTAATACCAATGAGAAACGAAAAGAAAAAAAGATTCAAGTTTTCTAAGGATATAATGCAATGATACTAATGAATTTGTCACTTTTAACAATATAACATTTTCACTTTTAGCAATTAAACTTCGTGACTCTGTTACACCATTCATGAGAATATAAGATTTTTCAGTTTTCCTTTCACGTTTTCTTTTTCACTTTCATTTAAACATTTTTTCAGTTTTATTTTTATTTCCTCTCTTCACATTTTTGCTTTTGCAAATTTACAGGAATACAACTTGAATCCTTGCTTCACATCCTTCACATCCCGGTTGAGCCCCCATATGTGGTCTTTTAGTTTTATTAGAAGGAATGTGAAGAGAAAAGACAAGATTCAAATAACACTTATAATTATATTTTAATGAGAGCTTTCTGTAATATTTTGACAAAACACTTTCAATGATGTTTCAATAATACTTTCCGTGACACTCCAATAATACCTTCGATGATCTTTTAATAATACTTTCTGTGATATTTACTACTGAACCTCTGACTTCTTTTCAGCTGTGATATTTTACCTTCGTCCACGTCCACGTTTGCAAAGAAAAGAAAGCTCGTCGCCCAAAACTGAACAAAGAGAACCAACCGGCAGAATGATTGTAATAGGTACAGATCAGTACAGGGAACAAGCTGAATTGGTGCATGTGTTGGGTGGTGACATTTGCGGTGGAGTGCTACCAGGCACGATTCTACATACATATATATATATGTATATATATATACTCGTATATATATATTTATATATATATATATATATATATATATATATATATATATATATATATATATGTATATACAGAGGTGGCCAAAAGTGATCGGACAATACAAGAAACAAGCAATAAAATACTTTTACGAGCATAAGCTTTGAAATGAAATAAAAATTTTTCCCTTATATAAAAGTTACTTGTATTCTCAATTAATTGCACAAAAAAATACATAAAACAGAAATAAAAAGATTTTCACAAGAAAATTAACAACTAATTCAAATTCACATTGCATCAAGTGGACAAAAGTAATCGGACATTTTGAAAAGTGTGAAATTAGTCATTGAAGTTTGGAGCAATTCTTTTCTTTTCATTTCCGAGTTTAAAAGGGAATTCCCCTAATTATATGTTGATACAGTCTTCCACAAAAGTCAAGGTACAGTGATAAATATCATGAAAATTGTTTGATATTTTTATTTAAAAAACCTATAGTGATAAAATTTTTTTGGTATTACTTCAACTTTAATCATTAAATTTAAATTCATGTAAAACAAAACGAAAATTCTGTCGTATTAATATATTATTACATATGATGTGTTGGAAAGTCAATGAATGAAGTCCACAAAAGTCATGGTACACCTAAAGAAAAATGATACAAATTGTAATTATAGTCTTGCATAGTTATTTGAATTATACTTTTCTTAATATTTTGTCGGATATCCTTCCATCTGAATTACTGACTTCAGTCTTTTAGGCATAGAATATACCAATTTTTTAGTAAATTCGCTGCTGATTCTGGCCCACTCCTCCAATATAGTATCCTTAAGCTGCGCCTTGCTTGATATCACTCTTTTTCGGATTTTTGTCTCAAGCTCATTCCAAAGATGCTCTATAGGGTTCAAATCAGGGCTTTGAGGCGGTGTAGCAAGCATGCGAGTATTGTACAATAGCCACATTCGAACTTTATGCGCAGTGTGCTTAGGGTCATTGTCCTGTTGAAACAAGAAATCTTCTCGCATACCTAATTTGGCTGCACTTTGTTTCATGTTGTTTCGTAGAATCTCTAAATAAGAGTTCTGATCCATAGTATTTTCGATGAATGTCAGATTTCCAACTCCAGCAGCAGCCATGCAACCCCAAACCATAACACCACCGCCTCCATGTTTTACTGTTTTAATAGTGTTCTTGGGATTAAATGCTTCTCCTACTTTTCGCCAGACCCTCTTATGCCCATTTACACCAAATATACAAAATTTAGACTCATCCGAAAATAAAACATTATCCCAAAACGTTATTGGTTATGCTTTTGCAAATGTTATTCTTTTTTGTTTGTTTATGGAACTAACAAGAGGTTTTCTTCTAGGCGTACGAGATGAAAATCCAGCTTCTACGACAGCTCTACGCACAGTTTCTGCGCTAACCTCCTTCTTATCATTAATTCCAAGAATATCGCAGATTTTTCTACAGCTTAGAAATGGATCTTGTTTTACCATTCGCGAAATTTTTCTCTTGTCCTTTGCACTTAGTTTAGATGGACGACCTGTTCGGGGCACATTTTCCACTCTATTTTCCTTCTTAAATCGATTTATCAATTTTTGAATGGTTGACCAACTTCGCAACACTAGTTCAGCTATTTCAGAATATGATTTGCTCTGATTTGAATGCAGATTAATAATTATTTCACGCTCCTTAATACTCAACTCCTTTCGACTCATTTTTTAAAAATTTTATTAAATAAAAGATACACCACGAATACGGACGCGATATTAAAGACAGCGGCCTACGGTTGTTAACTCACTCTGATAATATGAACTTGGGGGACTCCCCTTTTTACAAATAACAGGGCATTTTCTGCAACTGAACCAAGACTTTTGTGGAGTAGAAAAGAGACATTGCCAACAAAAAATTATTGTCTTCAATGATCATTATTGCCGAATCCCTTTAAATTTATGAAAACTTAAATTCAACAGAACTCGTATTATTACCATTTCATAACTTTTGGTTTTCAAATAAAAATATTGATTCAGTAATACAATTTTCAGTTACCGATTCTCTGTACCTTGACTTTTGTGGAAGACTGTATGTGTTTTTCTGATATCAGTCATTTACTTGTCAGTTTTAAGTGAAGAAAGTTAAACATGGCTAAGAATCGCAAAGAAACCTGTATACATGAAAGAAAAGTTATAATAAAGTTGTATAAAGAGAATAAATCCTTTTCTGAAATATCAAAAATAATTGGAAGAAGTCGTTCGACAGTTTTCGATATCGTGAAACGGTTCAGAAAAAATAATCAGGTGGAAAACGAAATTAGGAGTGGCCGACCATGTAAACTAACAGAGACAGACGCACGAAAAATCTTAAGAATTGTTAAAAAGAATCCGACTACAACGTCCAGAAGTATTAGGGATCAATTAGCAGATGTAAATGGTACCAATGTTAGTGCCCGGACTATTCGTAGAGCTCTCAGCCGTGCTGGTTATCAAGCGAGAGTACCTCGAAAGAAACCACTAATTAGCAAAGTTAATAAGAAGAAAAGATTATGCTTTGCAAAAGAATTTAAAAGCAAGCCGCTCGACTTTTGGACTCGTATAATATTCTCTGATGAGAGTAAGTTTAATATCTACCACTCCGACGGCAGGTTGTTGGTGTGGAGAACTCAAAATAGTGAGCTTCATCCCAAAAACATTCAACATACAGTAAAACACGGAGGTGGCTGTGTAATGGTCTGGGGTTGCATGGCTGCCAACGGTGTAGGAGAACTTGTTTTCATTGACGAACCTATGGACAAACTAGGTTACTTGTCGATTTTGAAAGAAAATTTGAAAAAAAGTGCACAAAAATTGGGTCTTGATGGTCATTATTTGTTCCAGCAAGATAATGATCCAAAGCATACAGCTCATGATGTTCGTATGTGGCTCCTTTTCAACACTCCTGGTCAATTAAAAACACCACCGCAATCCCCAGACCTAAATCCCATCGAACATCTTTGGGATCATCTGGATAAAAAAATAAGGAACCATCACATTACTAATAAAAGTCAACTGAAGACGGTGTTATTAGAAGAATGGGACAACATTACTCTGGACGTTACCCGTAAGTTGGTACAGTCTATGCCCAATAGGTTAACAGAAGTTATAAAACAAAAAGGATACGCAACTAGATATTAAAAGCCTATGTTCTAATGGAATCATCAGAAAGAAAAGTATTACAATTGAACGTCCGATTACTTTTGTCCACTTGATGCAATGTGTGTTCTTGTGAAATTCTTTTTATTTCTGTTTTATTTTTTTGTGCAATTAATTGAGAATACAAGTGACTTTTATATAAGGGAAAAATTTTTATTTCATTTCAAAGCTTATGCTCGTAAAAGTATTTTATTGCTTGTTTCTTGTATTGTCCGATCACTTTTGGCCACCTCTGTATATATATATATATATATATATATATATATATATATATATATATATATATATATATATCCTATACGGGGGCGGTTCAAATATGATGAAAACAAACGTTATAGATGGCGTGCCTGTATGTTTTGAAGGTCGTGGCTTGAGTATGTGATAGCTGGGTCCCTTACAAACAGTGTAGCATAGTTTTAATCGGGAGTGCATGTTTCACGCGCGTACTACGACAATGAGTGAACGTCAAGTGCCGACCGTCGTTGCACAACGTATTTGTAATGATTTAACAATTTACGTCCGAACGCGGAACCGACCTCTCATCGGTTCTAGACGTTAAGTCTGAGTAGTGCCAACGGATGGTACCAACCGGTCAACCAATCCGTGCACCGTAACCCATTCACGCGGTGGCTGCTCGTCGGCCAGCCAGATCGGAGAGGATTTCGGTCGCGGGTCTCCGAATGGGTTACGCTCATTTACATAATTCAGCCACCTATACGCGCCCGTTTTCAAACGCGTTACAAACAAAACCATACGGTGAGGAAACCTATTCTACGTTACTCCGTATTTCTTCTCATAACCAGTCAAAAAGAACAAAATCTAATTTTTATTTCGCGTTCCCGAATTCCCGACGCGGTACCGAAAAGTATACTACGTTAACTCAACCCGACGAATGCTACGTTAAGGAAAAATCAAAAACAACTAAGGTACCGCGTATCGCGCACGACGCGAAACCGACCTCAGCGGATTTTTTCCAAACCCTACCCTCGCGACGGCATTCCACTTCATCCAGAATGCCCGCGATCAATTCTTCATCCACGTTCAGATTCGAGTTCTTGCTAAGCTCAATGCAGCCAGCGCTGTGCGAACTACGCAAGCTTACTTTCGTTGGATTTCTTTCCGAATGGAAGATGAAGTTTTCGACGTCGTTTTGTTTGAACTCGCCTTATAACTTCACCGTCGAGCATAGGAATGCGATAGGATTGCGAACTCAGCTTATCGAAAACTCGTTTAAATTCACTTAATATCCGACAAACGACGTTTTGCTTGGCATGCGTGTGTCCTTTTATTGTTTGAACAGCAACACTCAAATCACATAATCGAACTTCGCTATGGATTTTCGCATGTCATTCCATCAGATAATTTATGCAAAGTTCATCAACATTGCCCGAGCAGGAGGAAGCGATCAAAAAAAAACGACAACCATGCTGATCAGGAGTCCACGCTCTAATTCATTTGAAAAATCACAATACTTGAATAAACTCGACCAATGAATTTCTTCCTAAGATCTAAATGCTTATTTCAATACTTGGAGCAATGATTTTATTTTACTCACACATTAAATAACGGTTTTCTGCTCTATGTTGCATTCCTTTTCACACTTTTGTATGTTCTAAAACTTCAAATAAAGGCGGCTTGCAGGTTGTGAAGTCAAATTATCACTTAAAATTTATAACTGATGCTCATAGAAAAACCCATGTGCTTTTTGACACTTTAAACCAGTTTCCACTTTTCTACCTTTTGACGTTTGGATGGCAACTGTGGGAGGCATTGCCAGATAGATATGCTTCGAAATGTATCAGTGTTTAATTACAGCGGATCACATTGACAGAAAATATTTCTCCACAAATATAAATATTTGAAGAAAAATATTTTCGGCGCAATGATATCTGCACGAAAGATAAAGTCTGCTTGCACTTCGAAGTCATACATATCTGGCCGGGTGCCAGGGTTCGGGATCGGAATCACTTCGATTCCCGGGCGTAGGCGTCACATTACATATTGTCATTCGTTTTTTAGTGTGGGAAGGCGTTAAAAATACGGAAATTTTTCTGCGTTTGCGATATCATTTGAACACAGCAGCCCTACTCAGGCACTCACTAGCCTGTGTAGGGCTGCTGTGTTTAAATGGGCCAAAGCATTTAAGGATGTTCGCGAAACCGTTAAGAATGAGCCGCATGATCGTCAACCGCAAACCAGCATCACACCAGACAACATTTGACGCGTAGAACAATTCATTTTGGAGGACCGTAGGATGAATGTTTGAGACATTTCGGCTGAACTCGATATCAGTATTGGTAGCGTAGAGTCTATCATCCACAAACACCTTCAATATCCCAAAATAACGGCGCGATGGGTTCCTAAACTGCTGTTGCAAAGTGTCGTCTAAAGAGTGGAGGAAGAAGGAGCGCCAGTCAAAGCGAAGACAACCAGGTTCGCGGGGAAGGTTATACAACGGGACGTGATGTACGTCGATTTTCTGCACAGCCAATGTTCCATCAATGCTGTATACTACTCTAACCTTCTGAAAACACACGTGAAACCCGCTAATCCCTCGAAACGGAGGAGCATTCCAGCACGAAGTGCGATTCTTCTCCAGGATAGCGCGGGCCCTCATACCGCGCGTCTCCCGCTCGATACAATATGGGAATTGGGGTGAAAGGTACTGGAACACCCCCCCTCCCTATAGTCCGGATTTATCACCCTGTGACTACCACTAGCGAGCTGATTTTGCAAACGCCAAAAAATTTCCGTGTTTTTAACGCTTTCCCACACTAAAACAAGTTGGGTAGACAGACCTATGCTCATGTCAGAAGGGTTTTGTACTCAACTTACAAAATGCAGTAACCAGCAACAAATAAAATCAAGAAACATGTCAAAGACGATTTTATTGGAGAAAATGTGAAATTCGAGGATCATACTATTATTAACAAAGTTGAAAGAATTGTGACTTCTGAGGTATTTGTTTTACTTATACCCATAGATATCTCCCTTGATAATTTTTCCAGATTTTTTAGAAACACATTTTTCATGTAGCTGTAGTGTCTAAATCGATAAAAAGCGCATATGGCTCCATAGCCATATGTTTCCATAGTAATACAGGGCATATTGTTCCATAGTAATACAGGAAAATTCAAATCGCAATAACTTCATTAAATACTATTCAATTTAAGGGTACCGTTTGGATTTTATCCAAGAAAACATAAAATTGATAAATCATACTATTACTAACAAAGTTGAGTGAATTTCGACTTCTCATGTATTTGTTGTTGTTGTACTCATAAAGGCCTACATTCATGATTTTTTTCAGATTTTTCGGATGGAAGGTTTCCAATCGCGAGGGGGGGGGGGGGGTACGCGAAAAGTTCGTACATTTCCCCTTCCCCTGCCCCCCTCGGTATTCAGAAGGCAATTTTAAGACTTGTTTTGAAAAGATCTCATTGAGACCTTTCCAATGACACCCTACTCGACTACCAATGGTGAAAATTTTTTTTTGAGGGGTCACCTCCCTATACGGGGAGACCCCCCCTTAAACCCCTTTGAAAAATTTTTCCACCCTTGAACTTTCAAGAGGTCACCACTTCTGACCTTTTCACAAAGTTTCATAGCTGTAGCGTCTATAGTTTCGGAGAAAAAGTGCTGTGACATACAGACGGACGGACGGACGGACGGACAGACGGACACAGGTCGTGATTGCAATAGGGTTTTGTATTTTAGTACAAAACCCTAAAAAGAATGACAATACGTTGCGCAACGGCGATCGGCACTTGACGTTTACTCATAGTCGTAGCACGAGCGTGAAGCATGCACTTCTGACGAAAACTGTTTGTAAAGGACCCAGCTATCACATACTCAAGCCATGACCTTTAAAACATTCATGCGCGTTTCTACAGCTCTTTTGTAACAAAGTTCAGGGATAAATGCAGGAATTTATCCATTTCTTAATATATAGTAATTCAATTTAGTGAATTTTACAAAATTTCATATCAAAAAAGTCTCCGTACGAAATTTTTTAAACATAGTTATGTAAACAATGCTTTGCACACAAGAGTTCACAATTTTTCCTGGAGTACAGCTAGTATAGTTTCAGCCGCGTGCAGATTTGTATCAACTTCAGAAAGTCCAATATTCCGCTATGAGTAAAGAAATTTGTGTAGATACGAGGAAATTGATCATAAAGTTTTATTGCGAAGGCAAGTTGATGGGTAAAATTCCGAAAATAATTGGTAGACCTAAGTCAAGTGCCCAATATGTTATTAAGCAATATGGAGAAACCGGTTCGTTCAAAAGTAAGCCCCGTTCGGGACGGCCAAAAAGTTTAAGCGATATAGCGCGGCGGTCAATAGTAAGAAAAATAAAAGATAATCGTAGAACCAGCGCATGTAAAATAGCAGACAAGGTAAGAAAAGACTTTAATTTAGCGGTGAGTGATGAAACCATTAAAAATGTTCTACTGGAAAGTAATTTCCATGGTCGAAAGCCAAGGCGAAAGCCATTGGTCTCAAAACTCAATCGCAAGAAGAGATTAGACTTGGCGAACATGCACCAAAATAAAGACGTTCATTTCTGGAATCGAGTTTTTTTTCCGACGAGGGTAAATTCAACATGTTTGGATCAGATGGCAAGGGAAAAGTTTGGCGCAAAGCAAATGAGGAATTCCATTGCAAAAATCTAATTCCAACAGTCAAGCATGGCGGTGGTAATGTAATGGTTTGGGGTTGTATGGCACCTTCAGGAGTTGGAAAATTGTACTTCATTGAGAGCACAATGGACCGGTGGGATTACCTAAAAATTCTTAGAACGAGTTTGCGCGAAATCATATCAGCTTTAGGCATGGAAAGTGATTTCATTATCCAACAAGACAACGATCCTAAGCATACATCAATGATTGTTAAGGAATGGCTACTATATGATGTACCCAAGCAACTACACAGTCCACCACAATCACCCGACTTAAGCGTAAAGAACGCAAACACGCAATAAAAAACAGGCAAAGTTGAACTCCAGGAAGAATGGAACTCTATATGATCCGAAATAACATCCAAACTAGTCCCTTCGATGCCCAGACGGTTGACAGCAGTCATCAAAGCTAAGGGGAATCCTACTAAGTACTAAAAAATTTTTTTACAAAATTCCTTGTTCTTGTAATTTTATTAACATGTAATATCGTACGGAGACTTTTTTGACGTTAAATGTTGACTTTTTTGATTTTAAATGTTGATAAACTCACCAGTTTGAACTACTATATCGAAACGAATCGATGTTTTTATTTTTTTTTGTTGTATCTTGTAATTATAAGTTTATAGAAAACATATTAATTACTAAAATAAAAAAATATTCGTATATCTGAACGTTATTCTTACTTATACAGAAAAATAAGCACCGTACGGAGACTTTTTGTCTAACTGTATGCCACATTTACTTGTCAAAATATTCATTAGTGTTTGAGATACGCGTCGTTTTGTGAGCTGCTAAAAGTGAGTTTTTCGTTTTTTGTGATGTCGAAATTTGTTGAATGTGCATTAAATTTTGTTTGCGGAATCAATTTTCTGCTGCGGATACATTGAGGATGGTGCAGAAAGCCATTGGTGATGAGGCTATGTCTAAAAAAATGTTTACAAGTGGTATAGTGAGTTCCAAGCCGGCCGTGAACGTGGCGAAGACAAAGAGCATCCTGGGCGACCATCAACCTCTTCTCTTCTTCGATTATCGTGGTGTTGTGCATTATGAATTCCTTTTGCCGGGCCAAACAGTCAACAAGGAATTTTTTGTGCGTTATGCGTCGTTTGCGTAACGCTATCCACCTAAAAAGGCTGGGATTGTGGAAAGACAATTCCTGGTTTTAACACCACGATAATGCACCATCCCATACTGCACTCGTAATTCGTGATCATTTCGCCAAAAACTCAACCCATATCGTTCCGCAACCACCGTCTTCACCTAATCTGGTACCGTGCAACTTCTGGCTGTTCACCAAGCTCAAAAGACCGCTCTGAAGACACCGTTTTGATACGATAGAGGAGATTCAAGCCGCAGCGAAGACGGAACTGAAGGCCATCCCAGAAACGACGCGCATCTCAAACACTGATTTATATTTTGACATGTAAATTTAACACAGATGTCACTGACAGTACTAACAACTTAAAAAAATTATTCTCCAAAACCTCCGACGCGCGCAGTTTAAATTCAAATGTCACCTTATTTTTTGGACACAGTAGTATATATATATATATATATATATATATATATATATATATATATATATATATATATATATATATATATATATATATATATATGTATGTGTATACACTTTGTGCTTCCCTTTCATTTATTTTTAAATTGAGTTTATCCTGTGGGGCTTTCCCCACTTTTTGATGTGTGGTATCCACTTGTCCTCCCATCCTTAGCAAAAAACAGCATGGTTTCGTCAGAGGCAGATCTACCCTTACAAATTTATTTTCTTTTCATCATATTGCAGCTGCCCTCGATCAGCAACAATAAGTGGACGTTACTTTTACGGACTTCTCTAAAGCCTTTGATTCAGTAGATCACTCTCTTTTTCTGGCTTCCTTCCTATGGCCTGAATCGCCAATGTGTAGTCACTTTTAATTCTTGCTTCTCTTCTTCTTTTAATCCGAGCTCGGGAGTTTCACAAGGTTCAATACTTGGCCCCATACTATTTTTACTTTTTGTCAATGATCTAACTTCTGTTATCACATCCCCCCGTCTCCTTTTTGCTGATGACTTCAAGATTTTTCGAGTCAATCTTCAGCGTCTAAGTGAGTGGTGGAAATCAAAACATCTCTTCTTAAATGTTTCCAAATGCCACCAGATGACATTTTCCTGTAAAAAAATGCCCCTTCTCTCAACGTATAGGCTTGTTGGTATCCTTTTGAGCAATGTAACTTCTTTTAAGGATCTTGGTGTGCTTTTCGATTGTAAACTGAAGTTTGATCTCCACATTGCTCTATTTATTAAGAAAGCCTCCTGCTTATCAAGATTTATTTTACCATCTGCTTCGTCATTCCAACATATCACATCCTGTATGTGCCTTTACTTCTCACCAGTACGTAGTAATTTGGAGTACTCCTCCCAAATTTGGAGTCCGTACCACAGGAAGCATATCGATACTCTTGAGTCAGTTCAACGCAGATTCACACGGTCTCTATTCTTTAAATTCAACCTTCCTTACTCCCCTTATGATGGCCGACTACATATTTTGAACCTTCCTAACCTCAACTCCAGATTCGACGCGCGCAGTTTAAATTCACCTTACCTTATTTTTTGGAAACAGTAGTATATATATATATATATATATATATATATATATATATATATATATATATATATATATATATATATATATATATATATTATATATATATATATATATATATATATATATATATATATATATATATATATATATATATATATATATATATATATATAGATAATTTTATTCAATGCGAAAAGACTTAAAATATATAAATAACAAAGTTGAAACGAGCAATTCAAACAAATGAAAAGAATGCGATCTGTCTTTATTGCGGATTTTATGTCGACTGCCATTGCTTGCTCTCAAGTGCTGTCACGTACTACACACAGCCATCTTTCTTCTTCTTCGTAGCACTACAGCCCCTCTCGGGTCTTCGCTTCCTGCAAATAGCGCCTCGAACTATCTCGATCCATTGACCGCACCCTCCAATTCCGAAATCCGAGCAGCAATGAACTGTGTTCGTTGACCGAGTCAAACCAGCGTTCAATCGATTTCCTCACTGGTCTCCGGCCTTCAGTTCTCCCAAGGAATATCTTTTTGGGCATCCGTTGCTCATCCATACGATTCATGTGGCCAGTCCATTACAGCTTACGCAGTCTTACAATCGTTGAGACCTTCAGCTCGTCAAAACTTCATACAGCTCATGGTTATATCGAATTCGCCATTGGTCCCAGTCTAACTTCGCCCCAATTATTTGCCTCAGGACCCGTCGCTCAAAGGCGTTCAATATGTTTGCGGATGCTAGGGTTAGGGTCCATGTTTCACACCCTTAGCATAGCAGAGGCCTTATCACAGATTTGTATACTTGGAACTTTGTTTTCCTGTGTATGCAGCTGGTCTTCAAGATCGTCAAAACTGAATAAAATATTTTATTTGTGAGCTGTATTCTTTGGCGTGTATCGTCTCTTTCGTTATCGATTCTCGTCATTTTATCAATTGAATATACAAATTCACCCACATTTTCGATATTGTATGCTAAGTATGATGTTTTGGGCATTTGAGATATTTTTCCTTGACTGCATCATGAGCTTTGTTTTATTCTCATTGATTTGTAAGACTACCAGTTTTGTTTCACTGTCAAGTTTCAGGTGGAGTTCTTTGACAGTTGTCAATAAACGTGATGTGTATTGACTGGTAGCTTTCTTATGACGTACTCCAGAGCCAAGTTGAATACCAATGGGGTCAGCCCATCTCCCTGCTTTAGTCTGATATTTGTGTCAAAGGCATCGGTGAGTTGGTTATTGATGCGGACTTGGGAAATTGTGGATGTCATTTTCATTTTGGTAAGACGGACTAATTTGGCTACGATACCAAAGCAAAGCATTATTTGGTACAGTGTAGTAAATTAGGTGAGTTAGATGTCCGTATAGGACTGCAGCGATGGTCTGCTGTCTCAGCGGAAGAGGATGTTGAGATCCGCCGAGATTGGCCTTGTCTTGAAACGCGTGAATGCGCTGGCAGGCTAGCGTTGTGGTGTTGTGGGGTGGATTCTTTTCCCCAGCACAAGGACCCACTACAAAAAATTTCGCATCAAAGAAAAATCGACCGAAGTCGAGAAGGAGGTAACCTACTAAGGGTCAAAGAATATTGCTGACTCAGAAGGAAAACTGGGGCTGGGGAAAACAAACGGACTTAAGATGACTTCGTCGTAACCGATGAGACTTATGGCCCACAAATTAGAGTGCTCAATAAGCCATCAATGATCCCATCACTATTGGGCGCCGACTAAGCGTTTATAATGTCGATGCCTGTAAACGCCAAAAGTCGTGTGCAAGGTAGAAATGAAGAAGTCAAGAAACTGATTCATCACATAAATACCTGTAAAATCCTCAACACATCTTCTTCCTTCCCACTGGAACCATATGCTATGGTGTATCGTTCTGCTCTTCAAACAAATGCGGAAAACGCGAGTCGACAGAAATTCTAACTGTGAACCACCGAAGGTCACTTCGCGAAATTATTCACTGAAATTCGGTGCAAATTTGAACCAATACAGGACGATGAAGAACGCGCTAGATTTCTTCAGATCCCGAAATGAATTTTTCATGTGATTCCAGTCTCGCCTGTGATCTTCAAACCAAACAAATCCCGCAACATAAATGAGGGCAGTGATGCCGAGCGGCCGAAGAAAATGTGTCTTGGTCTCGAGATCTAGCGCGATACAAAGAAAACAACAAAACCACGGTCGGCGCGGATTGACTCTTGGAACATGAATTTGTTGTGGACTTCTGGGCCCCGATTTTAATTTGCAACGACTTGAGTTGGTTGGGTTTTAGGGCAACCGCGGAGTTTTGCTCGACTCCTCACTTCTTCACTTCTTGATACCGCGTAGGTTTTTCGATCGGATCGCGTTCCCCGGACTGTATGGTGGGTAGTCGCGGATTTGCGTTTTGGACGGCGAAAGTAGCTCAATCACAAACAACACGCTCGTGAGATACCCTGCGCTGGCTTTTCACGTTTTCCGAGCCAGGGAAACGCGAACGGGCGGGCCCGTGTGAAGCTGGGACGATTTTCGTTAGGTTGGAGACAAACTCTGGCTCGAATAACGCAAAACCAGGGTTTTCGATCGTCCACTTCGTGATCCTCTCGGGTTTAACTGTTTTCGCTTGCGGCTTTAGAATAGAACTCAATTGATCACACAACGAGGTAACGAAAACAATTTCGCACAATCTCCGTACGTACCATTTAACCTGAATGCCTGCTAGAATTTTTAACTCTCAACACTTTGGCGAAAGGCACAAGGGGCTGTCATTCCACTCAGTTGAGAAAAATGCGCCGCGATCAGCCCAACCGCCGCGCTTGGTTGTTCTATTCCGACCCGAAACGTTTAGATTTGATATAAAGGAAAATTGATATAAAATTACATTTAATAAAAATTAAAAAAAAAAATATTTTATAAATTAGTATTTTTTTTCTTGCGTAACTGCTCGATTACTACAACCACCTTATCTCTTCAGGAGCAGCCACTCCTGAGCACCACGGGGCTGCTCGACTGCTTATGTTTATTACAAAACCATGGGCTTTACGTTTGATGTTTACAAAATTAAAGAATTTTTTAGGGTCCTGAATAATATTTTGACCAATAGTGTTAACGGACAATTCATAAACTTCTCGAGGTTAAATCCTGAATTTGCTGGCAATCTCATGATATTTGCTACTGATTTCGTTACTTGTATTTTTGTTCCTTATCATAATTTTGTACAACTTACTTCTTTGATTTCCTAAAGACCTGAAGTCATTATCTAGCCAGGGTTCGGAAAGCTTATCTTTTTTTTATTTTAGGTACAAATCTTTCAATGGTGTCAAGAATAATTTGGTGAAAAGTAGGTAGAGCACTGTCTATGTCTAGCATTGAAAGAGCACCAGTCTAGTTGAATGTGGATAGAAAATTGTTAATTCTATAGAAATCAGCATTTTGGAAATCAAATACAATTGTAGCATTGCAAGAAATAGAATTGATGTTATCAGGAGTGGAAAATTCAATGAAAAAGCGGAGTGATGCAGTGTGTTACAAAAAAGGTCAACAGTTGAATAAACCACTACCTCTTCACATGAATTAGTAAAAATCAGGTCTAACTATATATATATATAATTTTCTTTATTGGAATGTATGCGGTACAGAGGCCTTATAATATAGTAGGTGTTCTGACAAAGTCATCTCACCATCGTTTGAACATTACTTAAAACTATGCATATTCCTCTCCTAATTGTAATAATCTCATAGAAATACGATCAGGTCTAACTAATTGCTGCTTTTGTTAGGTATAGGAGCAACTTCCTGCAAATCATTTAAATAAAAAGTACACATTAAATTGAAATCCCTACAATCGAGAAGATTTACTGGGAGAAGAAGATTGTCTTAACTGTCAACTATAAAATTTAAATTTGCTCGATAGAGATCTCCGTTAAATTATTATTTTGTCATCTTCATCCACGTTTTCCCTAAATTCGGCTATAATATTGCAGATTTCATTATAGACAAGAATTTAGAAACCACCGTTTTAAAGGGAAAATTTATCTAACATAATTTGAATATAAAAAGTCCGTGAAGAACTGCAGCAATGGCCTGCTGCCTCAGCAGGAGAGGATGTTGGTACTCATCGAGATTGACCTTGCCTGAGGATGCGTGAATGCGCTGCCAGGCTAGCATTCCGGTGACGTGTGGCGGATTCTTTTCCCCAGCACAAGGGCCCACTACAAAAAAATTTTTGCATTTACGAATTAGAATATAACACGTCTCACTCTGACGGTGTCGAGGCCAAGGTAACCTACCAAAGGAAAAAGTTGCTTAAGCAAACAAATGACTGGACTTGGCGAAAACGAACGAGGCTTGAAAATAGCTCGACTAAAACCCACGATACTTATGGCCCCCAAATAAGAGTGGGCATCCAGGTGAGAGCACCGGCCCCCTCGCAAACATCTCCCCCTCCCAACACCTCCGGGTCTGTGCCTCATAATAACCATTAAAATAAATATAAAAAGAGAAGGCATGATTGATTCGCAAACAAAATGAAGACTATACGGGAAACCATAAAAGTGCACTTCCCTCCGTAAATAATTATTTTTGCGTTTACTACAGTTATTTCTGGTGTTGAAAATTCTTTACAGGCTCTAAACTTGTAATACATTGTTTTTCACTAAACAATTTCTACATTTGAATAAGTAAATTTACTATTAATTTGTTATAGTTATTGCTTGACAAATCTACGGGGTATATACGTTCGTTCGTTTAAGTGTCAATAGATTTCCCCAAAATGGCACGTAAAACCTTGCATAAAAATATATGCAACACCTTATCACGGTTACGGAGATTAACAAAATACATTAATAGCACATAACAATGGAGGCTTTAGACAAGCCCGGTCACACCACGAAATATATATAAAAAAAACAAATTCGCGTGGTGTTTCTGCAACTGTAAAGTTCATTTGTTTCGCTCTGTCAGGTCTTGTTAAGCAGATGCCAATCTTGTTTAGGTAGTTTCTAATAACTATGCCCTCTATTACTCAACAATTATTCTCTTCGCATTAGTGGCGTTAGCAGTATTTCGAACATTCATACTTCCTAATTTGATTGAGAGGTTTTTGACTTCTCCATCTGAACTTTCGCTGTCCAAGACTGTTACACGGGAAATGGATTTAACGCGTGGCTCTGCACTTATTGAATGCACCTCATGAATTCACTCGTTGGACGCACTTATACAAAACTTTAAACAATTTATTGTTAATTTTAAGGGAAACAATATTTTTAAGGTTTAATTGCTAGAAAGTCTCGTCACGCATCTGTATTTCATTTAATCCTGATCCACAGATTAGTCAAAATCAAACGGTGTGGTATCCGACTCAGCGACGCGTTCGCGTTCTCACAAACTCCGCTCGTGCTTATCAACACCGCGAAAGATATTCTATAAACCCACGTACGTTTCACGGGAGCCCACACTAATCCATTTGCACAGCTCATGCATTTGAAACCGCAAAAATGACGATCCGTTAATTCGTTGCCGGCGCGATTCTTCGGACGTGCGCAACTCGTGGCGATCAAAAACAGACTCCTCGTGTTGGCGAGCCCTCTCATTTCGTCAACCTGTTGTTTGCCTTGCAGGACAACGCAATTCATGTGGATGAATTGCGTTTCAAAGGGGTTGCCGTGATCAAATTTTAGTTACAAATTTAAATGTTTTTGTTTTTAAATGTACAACATACAACCTCACTAGAAAAAGAATTGTGTACAGCGACTAAAACGCCACATCTTTGCGTCCATCCAGTACTGCGATAATCTCTAGAGATGCTCCGACCGTCTACCATAGCAGTTTGTTTACGATATTAGTCGTTTGAATTAATGTGCGAATAAAGTATGCAATTAAGTTCAACAAATTTTTTTTTAACTGAAGTTTAGTGGGACTTGGAAGTTTTCCATTTCATCCAAATAAAACGAATTTCTAAAGTGAGAAACTGTTAAAAACAAGAATTAAAATTTCGCAAAATTCGGAAAAAGTGATAACAGAAAATGAGTGCAAATTTACAGTGTTCTGAGTGCAGTGAACGCATTGCGGAAAAATGCGATTCGTTAGACTGTATAAGTTGCAACAATTCATATCACTTTTATTGCATGGGATTCACCGAATCGATTTTCAGAAGAGTCGCAAAAGAAAAGAAACGAAGCTGGATTTGTAAGCATTGCAAAAATCCAAATGATGCTGTAGGCAAATGTTGCAACGAATTAGGCGAAAATTTAAAAATTATGAAAAACGAATTCCTTGAACTAAGTAAATTCTTGAAAGAGGAATTGGCGGAATACAGAAAATCCTTGGATTATTGTTGTAATAAAATTGATGACTTCAATGCCAAGATATTGAAATATGAAGAAAAAATAGATAGCCTCAACTCTACGTGTAACAAATTATCAGCCGAGAACATCAATCTAAACAAACAAGTACGAAGCCTCACGCAACAAGTCAATCAGCTACAATGTAATCTGGCAACAGAGCTGGAAATAAGTGGAGTTCCAGCAACAGTGAATGAAGACACTATGAACGTAGTTTTGAAAATAGCGCGATTACTAGTAATAAAAGCGAGAAAAATCAGCCATCGATGGCGAAGCGGAAAGCGAGTAAACGGCAAAGCAATACACCACCATTAATTGTCGTACGTTTTACCACTCAAGAAGCGAAAGATCTGTGGGTGGCGACAGCTAAAGCTAAACGAGAACTATTAGTAAGTTAAAACATCCATAGTAGCTTTCATGAAAACAAGTTTTACATTAATGCGCATTTAAGCCAATATTTTAAAAAGCTTTTATATCTTACCAAAAAGTTTGCGAAAGAAAATAATTATAAGTATGTATGGTTCAAAAATGGCGCCATATTACTAAGAAAATCTGAGCTAGGAAATATCCACAAAATAAATTTTGAAAACGATCTTAATATTAATATACTAAAATGAGTACAATAAATTTCTTACGTCTAAAGTTTTGCATTATAGTAGTATAGTTATAGCAAACGTTTGAGTTCCTAAACCCAACGGATTTAATACTTTTGAATAACAAAATGTATTTGAAGTAGAAACTGCACATACTCGTACTTGTAAAGTATTATATAGTAAGTACTCACTCAACAGAAATGTAAAAATTCTTCACTTGAACATTCGCAGTATAAAAAAGAATTACAATGAGTTAGTTATCCTATTGAAAGATTTAGAAAATGATATTGATATAATAGCTTTATCTGAGACACACTACAGTAGCTATATCGATGATTTTAGCTCTTTAGCTCCGACTCTCCAATTGCCTCAATACACCATGTTCTATACAGAAAAATGTAGGAACAAAAATGAGGGAGTGATAGTTTATGTAAATGAAAATTTTAACGGTTTATGTGAAGACATAACCTGCAATGAATTCATTGGTCTGAAAATAAACATCACTTTACAAAATAGGAAAACATCTGCAATTTATGCAATCTATAAATCGCCATTCGTTAATGAAGAAGAATATATTCATAAGCTTGAAACTATATTAGGTAGCTACTTAAAGAGTGATTTAGACATCATAATAGGAGACATCAATATTGACATCTTAAACCAATCCAGAGCTTCGAATGATTATCTAACGACTCTAGGTTGTTTAGGCTTTTACCCCCTCATTAATAAGTACACCCGGGTAAAAAAAAACCATAAGTCTTGTATTGATCATGTTCTAGTTAGAAAAAGCGCCAACTCAATACATACAATTGTTCCAATAATAATCCAAATCTCAATCACTGATCATTACACCATAGTAGTTAATATCAACATCGATAATTTGGAAAACCTGAAGTTAAAATCTAAATACAAGATAATTACGAAGATTGATTATATTAAGCTAAAAGAAAATCTATCAAAAGGAGATTGGGATGTAATTATTAGTACCCATGATAATGCGAATATATCAGCAAACAAATTCATAACATCATTAAAACAGTCCATAAGTGATGCTTCAGTAAAAGTTCACGTGCCAAGCAAATTTAAACCGATTAAACCATGGGTAACTCAAGGCATCATCAAATCAATTAGAATTAGGGACAGAATCAAACAAAAATTAAACAAAGAACCCTTTAATTCTGGATGAGCCTCTTTTTATAGGAAATATAGGAATAAATTAAACCAAATAAAGAAGAATGCGAAAAGAAATTACTACCAGAAACAAATCGAGCTAGCTGGTAATAGAAACAAAAAAGTCTGGGAAATAGTTAGAAATAATGCCGAAATTAATAATAAATGTAAACATGAATTGGATGGTATGCTCAATAAATTGAAATCACAAAGTAAAGACCCCGATGTGGAAATTCAATCCGAAGAAACGCTAGCAAACCTATTCAACAACGTTTTTTGTTGTGTTGGTGATAGAATTGATATTGTGGAGAACAGTGAAATACATAAGGAATCCTACGGCGTTGACCTATTGTCTAACTTCCATTTAAGCAAAATTCCGGAAAAGGAAATCAAGTTCATAATTAATGCTTTAAGGACAAACACGTCTCCAGAATGGGATGACATAAGCATTTCAACAATAATAAACATACAAGATGAAATCATTAAACCTCTCACAAAACTCTACAACAAGTGCATTGACGAAGCTATTTTTCCAACCGATTTCAAAAAGGCAATAATCATCCCCATTTACAAAAATTGGAAGTAAGCTTGAAACTAGCAATTATCGACCAATATCTCCATTGCCAATGTTAGCAAAAATCTTTGAGTGTTGTATCAAAAGTAGACTGATGAAGTACTTATCTGAAAACAACATTATTTCACCACAACAATATGGTCTTCGAGAGGGCTTAAATACAGAAGATGCTGTCTTATCAGTCACAAACTTTGTATATTCAGAAATAGACGTCAGCAATAAACCGTTGGGTATATTCATGGATATTTCGAAGGCCTTTGATACGATACGACATGAGATGCTTGTACTAAAATTTAAAAAAAATTGGCATAAGTGGAAAAGCATTGAAATTGTTTCATACTTAGGCCCAAGACAGCAACGAGTTAGGGTGAAATACTCTTTAAGTGAGTGGATTATGAAAGACACAAGAGGACTTCCACAAGGTACTGTATTGTCACCCATTCTGTACTACATATACGTCAATGACCTTTGCAATATAAACCTAGGTACCAAATGTAGGGTAGTGGCCTTTGCGGATGATACTGCCCTGTTAGTTTCATTTCCATCTTGGGTTGAAACTAAACAAAAAGCTGAAGAGGCGATTAGAAAAATTCATAATTGGTTGCACATACACCAACTCCGCCTCAACACCCGGAAAACTCAAGTCATGACCTTTTCGCTGACATCTGTGGGACAGCCGCTGTATAAATCGATTAAACTTCATCATTCAAATTGCCAGTGTAATGATGACGCAAATGCAACGTGCAATTGGCAAGATTTAGATACTGCTGAGAAAGTTAGATACCTGGGAGTAATAATCGACAAAAACATGAAATGGAATTTTCATGCAGAGCACGTAAATACAAAATTAAGGAGATGTGTTTTCCTCTTCAACTCATTACGAGAGTTTCCGACTATACCTCAATTAAAGGTTATATATTTTGCGTTAGTCCAACTAATTATCCAATACTGTATAGCAGTTTGGGGAGGAGCATTCACGACGCAAATCGAAAATTTAAGGATAACCCAAAAAGCCATACTTAAAACAATATTTAGACTACCCAGAACATTCCCATCTTCAGATTTATTTAATTCATCCAGAGTAAAATCAGCAGCAAGCTATACACTTAAGGTTCAAACCATTCAAGCACTCAACAATGTCTATAACACAAGATACAACTCCTGTAGAATAAGTGTACCAAAATGTAACAAAACCCAAACCCAGAGATGCGTACTATATGTTGGCCCTAGAACCTATAACCTATTACCAGATTTCATAAGATATGCTATCTCGCCTGAAACATTTAAACTATTTATAAAAAAAATGGCTCTTAAATATGTCTAGTGAAGAATTTGGCAGAATTTTTAGTTTCATTAATTAATAATGTTTAGTTTGAATATTTAATGTTAGTTTGATCTCTGAGGTAACAGTAAATTTTTAAATAGTTGCTGTATAGACAACGTAAGACAAATAAGCTCCTTTCTCAAGCTCTTCTTTTAAGGAGTTTTTAAAGAAAAGTTTAATTTTAAGACCAATCAATGCTATGTATATTTTCTGAATAAATAAATAAAAAAAAAACTATTCTCTAAAATTTCTTTATTTTTGTGAAACTCGTCCAACCATATTTCCGTAAGGGTGAGGACATTAAACTGACAAGATTTTGCGTCAAGAAAGAATTGATTTAACTTACTGCGAATACCGTCACAGTTATGGTAAACAATTTTAAGCTGAGCATAGATTCTATTTGGTTGTTTTGAATTAATATTTCCGCATTTGCGAACATTTGCGACAAAGTAATCGCCGAGATTCCTAACTTCTCTGCGTTTTTATTTAATCTCCCTTTTCGAATTCACCAATAATTAACAACCTTTGTTAACTATTTTTAACGTTGAGAAGCCATTATCAAGTTTCGAAGAACAAACACAAACAAAGAAATGTCACAGGTATACCATCATCATGTATATTTGGAGTCACCTAAAGTACGGTTAATAATTACGGAGCTCTCCAAATTGGAATAGAACGACTAAACTGAGGAAATATATTTGATAAAGGAAAATTCGGGATAAAGAAATTCGTTAAACGATAATCAAATCGTTCTGAAAATTTGTGAAAATGCAGAGTTCACAAAATAAATTCGTTATATGGGGAAATTCGTCATACGAGAGTTCGTTATAATAGAATACATATTGCTGAGGGATTGTTCTTAAATGCAACTGTATTAAACTATGTGAAGGGCGTTATTTTTTTTTTTTTTTTGAGTATCATGCAAACTTTAGGTTTCAAATGCCTTGAATAATAATAATCTAAATATAGCCTATTAAGGTAATAGCTCGAATGAATCAGCGAAATAAAAAAAACTCTGTTTTTATGTTCTACTGTGAGGATAATGCTCTACATCATCGCATCCGACATTACTCAGAGTACATACCCCCTTTATACAACCCCGGTGGCCCTAGTTTTAACTTCTTTAATGGATTTCGACATGGATTTTTAATGCACTTTGCAGCCATCCACATATCATGTCACCCTTTTGACAGTAATATATGCGAAAAAGGCCATTAACTCACCATTAAATCCAATAGAATAGCAATGAAGTGATTACAACACAATGCCACCCTCCGGTTCGAATGCCATCACGAAAGGTGCGTCAGTTCAAGGTGTGTATGTGAGTACATTACTTAATTAAAACGTGACTGCATTAACACCGCTGCTCCGTACGCACCTTTACGACCTCGACAGCCCTTTTCGCTGCGCCAGAGCAGAAGAAATTCGTGTAATCCCAACGCAATGTTTACCCACCGCTCACGGTTTAATTAGATAGCGCGCTCGACTGACATGCAATGCAACCCGACCCGACGAGAACAGGAACGAGACCTTCACCTGCTACCCTTATCCGTTTCCGAAAAGAATTCACACGATCGCAGGTTCCATGAATGAAGCGAATGCGCTTACACATATCATTGACACATGTGAAGCGAGAATGCAGGAAGCGGATTTACAAGCGGTCTCGTCCCATCCGTCATTCTTTTGTCTTATTTTTTCTCACCCTTCGGAATTTTAGTGTTTTATTTGTTGTTTCTGCTGGTCGCCTTCCTCTCAGTACCAAACATGAACAACTTCCGAGTCCCATTGAAAAGGTTTTCCTTTCAACAGGAGGCCGGGAGTTCGGATGGCAATCAGTAAGCCGAGAAGGCGATAGACGATTGCATTGGGGCTGATGGCAGGCGGGCGGACGGACAAACAAACAAAAACGGCGGTAACGAACATGAGACATGTCTGGGAAGGCATTGCACCGTATTAAGTGGCAATTAAGTAATAAATGCTCGAGTTGTCGCTGCTAGTTCAATGAAAATGTGTAAAAGTGGAAAAGTCGGCTTCTCAAAAGTTTATCAATGAATGAATGTAGGGCGACTAAAATTTATTTGGTATCGGTAAAGTATCCAGTTGGGTATCGGTGGTCAGAAAATATACGATATTGAACAAAACATACAGATATAAAATTCTTAGAGTATCTTAAATCAGCGTTGCCTGACGGTATGGTATACGGTAATAAGTCTGCCATAATAGGGAAATGAACGGTAAACTTTTCGAAGCGAATGTAAGCTGATCTTACTGAATGACTAAACTGATCCGTTAAAACTTTTAGAAAAAAAAAACCGACTTCGAAATGCCCTAAAAAGGATGAAATAAATTTTATGCAAGCGGTGCCCTATCATTTTTTCCCCGATTTTTTTGTGATGGTGCACATGTTAGAAGTATTTATGTTGAAATGGGGAAATTCATTTGGCACCGCTTCCATAAAATTTATTTCATCCTTTTTAGGGCATTTCGAAGTTGGTTTTCTTTTTTTCTAAAAGTTTTTTATTTCACCCTTTTTAGTGGCAAAGTTTTTCATTTCAAACCATTCAAAACTAAGTTCCTTGAATACATTGCATCATGTTCTCGTATATTTAAATATAATTTTTTACTGCAATGCAAAAGCCACTACGGCTAAAATCTGCAGCGTTCATGGGAATCGAATTTAACTCTGGTACATTTAATCCATGATCTCATCAACGTCTACCTAGATTTTAGATTTCATAGTAATCCAATATGAATTGTAGCTTTGAGAAATTTTCGAATTTTGAACTTTGCCTAGCCGCCATTTTTATATTCTGACCTGACACTGAAGTGCTTTTTTATCGTTCAACTTTTTTCCACCTTTGAGCGGCCGCCATTTCGTTTCAAATTGTTCGAGTTTGGATTTTTCATTGTGAGCTTTATCACACAATTGAATAAATCTTTGTACTAGTTTTGGTACGAACTGGAGCTATACTATGGCCAGAACAGAAATATTGCTGAAAATTTGGCGTAAATCGAAGCAGAGCTGCGACCCCCAAGGCACAAATTTTGTTATATGCTATGTAGACTCACACATACAACCAACCACACACATACACACATAGCCATATATATATATATATATATATATATATATATATATATATATATATATATATATATATATATATATATATATACAATATATATATATACATATATATATATATATATATATATATATATATATATACAGGGCCGGATCCACCGCCAATCAATCAGGGCGCCAGCTACGACCCCAACCTAGAAACAATTTTCAAAAAAAAATCATCAATAAATATTAAGCATAATGTGCAATTTACACGTTATGCTCCTACATATAAACATTCTTTCCAGTAGCTAGCTCTGACTAAGAAACTAATATCGTTCATATGTATATTCGCTTAGAACCAGCAGAGCATACCTTCAATCAAGATCCATTGGAGATTCCCTGCTCTGCTTCTAAGCGAACAACGATGTTCACCTATGTGCACATTTCAGCTTTGCACGTCGGGCGCCCATCTCTACCATTCATTCTATGGCGGTGATCTACTCGTCTTCTATGCTGCTTTTTCCACGCATAGAACGTGCAAATTTCAAAACTGCGCATCGTTCGCCCTTAATTGTTGCGTTGGGTGTCGAAGTCATCACGAGCATTCTACTACTCTCTTATGTGCATGTTGAATGTTTGCACATTGGGCGCCCACAAACTTCAGACATATTAGAACACTTATCTGTTCGCCTTTTATGTTATTCGTGATGGCTATACAATGCGTAGACTGCGCAAGCTAAAAACTTGCTCATCGTGCGCCCTTTGGTTTTGTGTCAGATATCCAAGGTATCATGAGCTATCGATAAGCGGATCCATTGGAGAAACTCATTTCGGGTTTAATTTGAGCTGAAAGACAAACGAAAGAAGAATTAATGAAAATTTTTCTATTCGGTGGTTATGCCCAAATACATGATTTGGGCGACCGATGTGCAGGCTTAGAAAATGCACGTAGGGATGAATATCGACGATGTGGATATGGATGGAGCCGCCGAAAGAAGAGAAGGAGAATGATTAAAGGAAAATTATTTCTTTTTATTGCTTTTCATTTATTTCCTACTGGAAATGCAAAAATTTCTTTTGGAACTAATGTTTGGATGGAGCAGATGATTTTTCAAAAGTTCGTGAAGTGCTTATTAATAAATAAAAAATAAAGATATCATGAAGAAACTAAAACCATTCGGTGCCGAGTATCGGAAGCGGCGCAAAATTCAAGAAAATGAAAATCAAAAACAGTCAGGACTGTTGCAAAAACTGTTAATTCAGCCGGGAACAAGTGACGCGACTTCAGTGAATTTCCGTAATTTCGAAAGTGCTTCTGAAAGTGTTTGTAAGCCAGTAGTGGCGACAGTTGGAGCTCAACAAGAGGAAACAAACATCTCGGACGGTATTTTAGATTTAAGTGATCCCAACAGCTGGCAGCCACTTAATAATGAATTAGTTGATAGGATAATTCTTTGCGGGCCAACACAAATTATTGACTTTAATTTTCCTAAAAGCAATAATAGAAAATTTAGTCCTTCTTTATATAAAAGAATTTTAGCCAATGGAGATAAAATCTTACGACCATGGTTAGTTTATTCTAAATCTAAAGATGCTGTTTATTGTTTTTGTTGCTTTTTATTCTCTAAAAACAAGGCAGCCCAAGCGTTGTCAAGCAGTGGAACTTCGGATTGGAGCCACATAAGTCAACTTCTAAAGAGCCATGAGAACAACCCTATTCACATGGAAAATTTCAGGACATGGAAAACATTAGAAGTTGGATTAAAAAAACAACATACTATTAGTCATAATTTTGAACATACAAGAAAAGCTGAAATTGCACATTGGAATAATGTTCTTCGTAGATTGTTGGTAATAGTTCAATTTCTTGGTACTCAGTCCTTAGCATTTCGGGGTTCCTCCGAAAAGTTAAATGAACTAAATAATGGGAATTTTTTGAAGCTTGTTGAGGCAATTGCGAAATTTGATTCTGTTTTAGGAGAGCATTTGAGACGAATTAATGATCAAGAGTCACAAAATAAATACTTGAGTAAAACTATTCAAAACGAACTAATCGATTTAATATCTAAAGCGGTTAGAAATAAAATAATATCGATGATAAAAGCCGCAAGACATTTTTCTATTATCGTCGACTCAACTCCTGATAAAAGTCATATTGAACAAGTTACCTTAATTGTCAGATTTGTGCATCAACATGACAACACATTTGAAATCAGGGAACATTTCATTGGTTTTATGGAATGTTACAATAAATCTGGTGAAGGACTCACAGAGCTTATCTTGCAAGAACTAAATAGTTCAAATATATTATTGAGCAATTGTAGAGGCCAGGGATATGATAATGGGTCCAACATGAAAGGCAAACAGTGTGGTATGCAGAATAGAATAAAATCTATTGAGCCAAGAGCATTTTTTGTTCCATGTTGCTCTCATTCATTAAATTTAGTTGTTAATGATTCTGCTCGTTGCTCATTAGATGCAGTTAAATTTTTTGACGTTGTGCAAAATTTGTATGTATTTCTGTCGAGTTCTACAAACAGATGGAGTATATATAAAAAATATGTTCCTAACTTAACGCTCAAACCACTCTCCGACACAAGGTGGGAGAGTAGAATAGATGCTTTGAAGCCTCTTGTGAATAATGTAGGGGAGATATATGAAGCACTTATTGAGATCGCTGGAGATGGGAATTCAGAGGTGAAGGTCACAGCTGAATCACTGGGAAATAAAATATTCAACTATCAATTTATTTGCAGTTTGTTAGTATGGTTTAATATTTTGCAAAAGATAAACATTATGAGTAAGTATTTACAAGGCCAACGAGTGAATTTGCCTGCAAGCATTGATATGCTTCAACAAACTCGCAATTTGCTAGTAGATATGCGTACAGATGAAATTTTTAACGAATATTTAAATAAAGCTGAGAAGATTGCTGTTGACTTGGATATACAAACTCAATTCCCTAGTTTATCGTCTCTGCGTTCACGCCGCCGAAAAAGAATCTACCAAGACGAAAGCGCAGATACTATACTTGAACCTAAAATTAGTTTTAAAGTAAATTTCTATTTCAAAATATTAGACCAGGCAATCAGCTCTATCAACGAAAGATTTGAACAATTGAACAATCACAATTCAATATTTTCTTTTTTGTACGACATAAGTGATGCATCCAAATTAAAAAATTTGAAAATTTTGTGCTTTAATCTAGAGTCGGCTCTAAGTCATGATGGATCTAAGGATTTAAACGGTGAAGAGTTATATCAGGAGCTATTAACACTGTCGCCACTCATTAAACCTAATCTTTCGAGTTTAGACGTTTTGAATTATATATTTAAGACCAATTTGGATCAAGTATTTCCCAATTCAGTGATTGCCATCAAAATTTTAAACACTTTACCAATAACGGTGGCATCAGGAGAACGCAGTTTCTCAAAACTAAAATTTATAAAGAATTACTTGAGGACAACTATGACTCAAGAACGATTGGTAGGATTATCTATTTCAGCAATTGAGAAAGAGCTCGTAGAAGAATTGGAGTATGATGATCTTATAGAGGACTTCGCAAAATTAAAGGCCCGGAAAGTGCAGTTTGTTTAGTCCATGGTGAGTGAGTTTTCATATTTCAGGGCTTTGTAATTCTATAAAGATCTACTAGTTTTATGCCATGTCTATTTGTCCGTCCGTCCGTTGCAGCAAGTTTTCTCTGATCCTATAGGTGCTTCGATCATCAAACCTTATAGAAAGGTCAAAAGTAGTCTTTTCTTGAAAATTCAGGCCTTAAAAACATTTTCAAAGGTAGTCAAATATTATTTTTTCACTTGAGTCCCTAATTGATGTTACCACAAAAATAGACATGTTTTGAATAAAACCCTTCTGACCGGCAAACAATTCTGCCTACCAAGTAAGTTTTAATTTAATTTTATATTCAATAGATTTTGCTTCAGATCAGAACTTTTTTAGATTAATTTGATATTCCAATAGATTTTTCGCAATTTTCTCAATATTAAAAACCGCGCTAAGGCTACGACTTGGTTAGCAAGCAAACTACTTTTAAAATACGAGGAAAGGCGCCACATACGAGTTTTGCACAGGGCGCCAGATGAGCTTGATCCGGCCCTGTATATATATATATATATATATATATATATATATATATATATATATACATCTACATGCACATGTATAATATATATATATGTATGTGTATATATATATATATATATATATATATATATATAAATATATATATGTATATATATAGATACACATCTATACGCACATGTATATATATAATATATATATATATATATATATATATATATATATATATATATATATATATATATATATATATATACATATATACATCTATACGCACATGTATATATATATACTATATATATATATATATATATACATCTATATGCACATGTATATATATATATATATATACATAGATACACATCTATACGCACATGTGTGTATATATATATATATATATATATATATATATATATATATATATATACTATATATATATACATATATATTGTTACATGTACAAATAATTCTGCGAGCTACTGTCGCAATTGTTTTCACAACAATGAAGGACACGAATTCACTCGAAACCACGAGAACCCAACGAGCATGATCAACATCTGCAAGTGACGTCACTCCATTCATTAATTTTCTCGAATCTACCAGCTAGAACATTCGCCAATAAACGAGAAATGGGTGAATAGGTAGAGACCCTATATAAAGGCGAGCTGAATGAACGGGGGGATCATCTTTCATTCGACCGCGATAAGAACTGCGAAAGTGTGTGGGAAGTGTGTTTCGTAATAGTGAAGTGATTTAGACGACAATTGCGATAAGAAATTTATGGACAAGTGTTAGATTTTATTTTAATAGTGAAAATTAAAATTAGTGAAAGTGTTAAACTGATTATTGTGCATTTTCTTGAATTAAATAAACACTTTTAACTTAAATTAAAAGACATTGCGTTTTCACTTTCCCGGAACATTAAAATTATTGGCCGCGAACCAATAACACGCAACAATGGTGTCAGAAGTGGGATTGAAAAATTTTGAAAGTGAAAATTTGAACATTTTTATAGTGCACAATAGTAAAATTTAAAGAAACATTAAAAATGCCACGAAGCTTAAACTTAAAAATTGATGAATTGACCATATCGGAGCTCAAGGAGGAGTTGGAACAGCGGAATCTGGCCACACAAGGTACAAAGGCCATACTGATTGCACGCTTGCGTGACGCGATCGAGTCGGAAGGCGTGAATCTGGATTCGGTTGAGTTCTCAGGTGCGGAAAAAGGCGCAGAAGGTGGAGAAGTAGAAACACCAAAATCAAAGGAGCCAGAAAATGCGCTAATGCAAATGTTAATGCTGATGTCATCGAGTCTGACTGCGAAGCTAGATGAACAATCAGCGAAGTTAAATGAACAATCAGCGAAGCTGGACCAACAAGCAATCGAAATCAAAGCAGACATCAAGGCAGACATCACACAGAAGCTGGAGAAACAGTCAACCGAAATAAAAGCGGAGCTCGGTAGTCTCAACAAGCAAATTAAAGGCGTCGAGGAAAAGGTTGACCAGGTCGAGGAAAAGGTTTACCAGGTCGAGGGAAAGGTCAGCCAGGTCGAGGAGAGAATCAACAATGAGATGGAAAAAGTTAAAAAGGAATTGGAAGCAGCGAAGGCAGTAGTAACCGCCTCACCAGCCCCAATTATAACCGCAGCACAAAGCTCATCTAGAAATGTGCAAGCACCAATATTCGATGGGCAAACGGTCTGGAGTATTTACAAAATCCAGTTTGAAGCCGCCGCTAAGATAAATCACTGGAATGAGCAGGAACGAGCAACTGCGTTAATTCTGGCTCTAAGAGGCCCAGCTGCCGAGCTTTTGCAGACTATCCCCGTTGAGCTGCATTCAAACCCGGCTGCTATAATGAATGCGCTGGACATGCGTTATGGAGACGATCATCTGAAGCAGATTTACCGGGCGCAGCTACGGCATCGGATGCAGAAGTCTGGCGAAACCTTGCAGCAGCTAGCACAAGACATTGAGCGATTGGCACTTTTGGCTTACCCAGCGTACGACCCAGAACATCGAGATGACGTAGCAGCAGAAGCATTCATCAGCGCCTTAAAGGACAAGGAATTGCAACAAGCCGTGCGGTTAGCTCAAAAGCAAACAGTCAAGGAAGCATTGGCTTATAGTTTAAATTTTGAGGCAGCCAAAAATGTGACCCGCACCACTGTCCGGGTTCGCGAGGTAGTGACAGATAAATCCTTCGGGGTCTCAAAGGCTGTCTGGAACGAACAATGCCAGACAGCCTTTGAGACCCCGAAGGAAAAGCTGTGTGAATCACCCGTGCTGGCGTATCCGAAACCCGGAAAAATGTTTGTAGTTGACACTGATGCAAGCAACGGCGGTATTGGAGCTGTACTCTCCCAGCAGATCAATGGCGAAGAAAGAGTCCTCTCGTATTACAGTCGAGTTCTTTCAAAAAGTGAGAGGAACTACTGTGTGACCAGGAAGGAGCTATTGGCTATAATAGAGGCCACCAAGCAGTTCCACAAGTACCTATATGGCCAGAAATTTGTTCTTCGAACGGACCATGCATCGCTGAGATGGCTACTTAACTTCAAAAACCCCGAGGGACAAGTTGCGAGATGGATCGAAAGATTGCAGTCGTACGACTACGAAATTGTTCATCGAAAGGGCGGAGTTCATGGAAATGCTGACGCCCTATCTCGTCGCCCATGTCCAGCTAACTGCAAGCATTGCCGACGGATTGAGGAAAAGGAGCCGCCCGTTGATCTGCGACTGATAACGGCCGAATTCGATGAAGGTTGGTCATCGGAGGAGATTCGAAATGCCCAGCTAGCCGATGAAGACATCGGACCATTGCTCGTATGGAAGGAGATGACTGGGCGACCTGAGTGGAAGGACGTTTCAACGCATGGCGCAACCCTGAAAAGCTATTGGGCACAATGGAACTCCCTTCAGGTGGAGGGGGGTGTACTCAAGCGGAAATGGGAAACGGCGGATGGCAGCTCCTATAGGATGCAAACTATACTACCCAAAAGCCGAATCCAGGATGTGGTTAAGGAAATGCATGAAGGATCCTCGGGAGGCCACCTTGGTGTTAACAAGACCTTAGCGAAATTGCGGGAACGGTTCTACTGGCTCCACGCTCGAGAAGACGTAGAGGACTGGTGTCGCAGATGCACAATTTGCGCTTCCGTCAAAGGCCCAAAGCGACGCCTGAGAGGACAAATGCAAACCTATAACGTAGGGGTACCGTTTGAAAGGATTGCTGTTGACATCGCTGGACCCTTTCCTGAATCTGAATGGGGAAATCGATACACGCTGGTTGTAGCCGATTATTTCAGCAAGTGGCCCGAGGTCTACCCCATTCCCAACCAGGAAGCAACTACTGTAGCTGAACAGCTAGTGTTAAATTGGGTCAGTAGGTACGGCGTACCTGGCGAACTACATTCGGATCAAGGCCGAAACTTTGAGTCACTAGTTTTTGGCGAAATGTGCGAGCTGCTCGGAATACGGAAAACGAGGACAACACCGCTGCATCCCCAATCCGATGGAATGACCGAACGTTTCAACGGCACGCTCAATAAACACCTTGCCAAAATGGTTGACGAGAACCAAAGGGACTGGGACCGACATATCCCCCACTATTTTTGATGGCGTATAGAGCCGCTGAACATGCGTCGACGGGCCAAGCCCCAGCCAAAGTCATTTTTGGAAAGACTATTCGTTTGCCAGCCGATATAAAGTTCGGAACACCCCCTGAGAAACCCCAAACGGTCTCGGAGTACGCAAGTGATCTACGACAACGGTTGAACCAGATACATCGGACCGTGCGAAAACACCTCGAATCGGCTACTGACCGCATGAAGACCAGGTATGATCTAAAGGCTAATTCTACTGGCTTCCAGCAAGATGCCTTGGTGTGGCTTTATAACCCGCAACGGCGAAAGGGTAGGTCTCCAAAGTTGCAACATAATTGGGAGGGACCATACCGAGTTACAAAGCGAATCAACGACGTCGTATACCGAATACAGGAACATCGTAAGCCGAGAGCTAAAATGAAAATCGTGCATCTGG